>VXBD01002450.1:57767-82708 GCA_013399975.1 Indicator maculatus | reverse complement strand
TGTAGTTTCTATCCATTGCCTCTTGTCCTATAGGTCACAGGGTGCAAGTGAGCAGAGCCTGTCCCTGTCCTTTCCTTGCAACACCCAGCGCTCAGATACTGACAGACATTGATTACATCTCCTCTCAGTCTTCCCCTCTACACACTAACCAGCCCCAAGGCTCTCAGCCTCTCCTCACCAGGCAGTGCTCCAGTCCCTTCAGCATCCTTGGAGCCCTCCCTTGGACTCTCTCCAGCAGATCCCTGTCCCTCCTGAACTGGGGAGCCCAGAACTGGATGCAATATTCCAGGTGAGGTCTCAGCAGGGCAGAGTAGAGGGGGAGGAGAACCTCTCTGGATCTGCTGGACACACTCCTCTGAATGCACCCCAGGATCTCTTCTTGTCCAGCAGGACACGTTCCTGTCCCATGGATCACTTGCTGTCCACCAGCACTCCCAGGTCCTTCTCCACTTATTCTTCTCTGTATATCACACTAGATGAGTGTAACAAGATTGTCCTTTCCTGTTTCTCTGGCTGCTGTAGAAATGTTTTTAAACCCACAGATTTCACGGATTGCTAAACTTTCTTTCTCTTTGTGTCACTATTTCTTCAAATTTCTCAGCTTCCCTGGTGCTGTTTATTAACCAGGACATGTTCAGTCTGAGATTAAACCTTTACAGGGCTGCACTTCTTCAGCGCCCTTCCGTTTCGTTCCAGGTTTGCTTCCTGCCTTCCAAATAAAACGGATTTTCATGTGAAATGGTATTACTGAGGAGGAAAAGAAATAATTTTCAACTAGAATTTGAGCTATAAAAAGTGAAGGGAGAAGAGGAGAAGCAGCATTTCAATGATGATTTAAAATTCCATTGTAAGATGAGGGACTGTGGGAAGTGCTTGGCACCGCAATTTGCTTGTGCCGTTAGTGTGTCAGAAAATAGGACAAAAACCTCTTCTGAATTACTGAGGCTCTGTGCATCCACATAATGTGCCAGAAGTGATGGCACTGTGCTCTCTTCTCAAAAGTGATGGATTTGAAGCCTGCTACTCTTACACAGGCTTTGTCCTCCTTTTAGTCCTGCTAAGTCCACAAAATCAGTCAGGTCTCCAATTTGCATAAATTTTGCATGGGAGCCCAAGTGCTGGCAGCCTAAGAAAAAAGATTTTGCAGCATTTCACAGAATCACAGAAACATTCAGGCTGGAAAAGACCCTCAGGATCACCAAGCCCAACCCAGAACCCTACTCTACAACGTTGACCTCTAAACCATATCCCCAAGCACCACACCCAAACAAACCTTAAACACATCCAGGGTTGGTGACTCCACCACCTCCCTGGGCAGCACATTCCAATGCCTGACCACTCTTTCCGTGAAAAAATTCATCCTAATGTCCAGTCTACACCTACCCAGTCATAGCTTGAGGCCATTCCCTCTTGTTCTATCACTAATTACCTGTGAGAAGAGACCAGCACCAACCTCTCCACAAGGTCCTTTCAGGGAGTTGCAGACAGCAATGAGGTCTCCTCTCAGCATCCTCTGTTTCACACTAACCATCCCCAGCTCCTTCAGTTGCTCTTCATCAGATTTATTCTCCAGGCCCTTCCCAGCTTCCTTGTCCTCCTCTGCACTGGCTCCAGCACCTCCACATCTCTCTTGGATTCAGGTGCTCGAAACTGTTCAAAATACTCAATAGACTTGAAAGAATTTCCTTCCCAGGCTTTTGCTCTAAGAGGCCTATGACTGTGAGTCAGGCTATTAACCTCACTGCTTCTTCTTTAAAGTTGACTCAAATACATTAATAAATACCTGGAGAAGTGTGCTGCCCTTTGGTGGTGAAATGCAAAGTGAATTTTCTCACATTATTATAGGAGTAGTCTCATACTCTGCAGTTAATTATATTTCAAATCCAGATTGGATCTTCCTGATTTTTCAAGATGCATATTTCCACTTGCAGTTCACAAGTGCCCAAGATATGGGGATGAATTAAGAGGAGTCTGGGGTGGATAAAGAGGAATCTGGGGTGCATTCAGAGGAGTGTGTCCAGCAGATCCAGGGAGGTTCTCCTCCCCCCTCTGCTCTGCCCTGCTGAGACCTCACCTGGAATATTGCATCCAGTTCTGGGCTGCCCAGTTCAAGAGGGACAGGGATCTGCCGGAGAGAGTCCAAGGGAGGGCTCCAAGGATGCTGAAGGGACTGGAGCACTGCCTGGTGAGGAGAGGCTGAGAGCCTTGGGGCTGATTAGTCTGGAGAGGAGAAGGCTGAGAGGGGATCTGATCAATGTCTATCAATATCTGAGGGCTAGGAGTCAAGAGGGAGGGGACAGGTTCTGCTCAGTTGCAACATGTGATAGGACAAGGGACAATGGATGGAAACTACAGCACAGGAGGTTCCAGGAGGAGGAACTTCTTCACTGTGAGGGTCCCAGAGCATTGGAGCAGGCTGCCCAGAGAGGTTGTGGAGTCTCCTTCTCTGGAGACTTTCAAAGCCCCATCTGGATGTATTCCTGTGTGACCTGTGCTGGATTCTATGGCCCTGCTTTGGCAGGGATGTTGGACTCCATGATCTTTGGGGGTCCCTTCCAATCCCTAACACCCTGTGAGCCTGTGATGTGTTTTTGTACATTGCACACAGTATTTCAGTCTGATGTGTTGATGTACTCTGACACACTGCTTGGGGTTTACTTTTAAGAGAGCTATGTGACTTGTGAGGTGATTAAATACTAGCACTGGTGCAGTTGTTTAAAGCCACTGTGCCTGAAGGTTTTGGAGGTATTTTAGCAATTGAGAATTATTATAAAGATAAAGGAAATGAGAGCTGGATCATCTTTCTAGATGCCAGATTTTAGCTATGCCCCTGGGCTAGGAGTTTCCCAAAGTAATCTCCTTAAATAACTCCTGGACACCCTATGTGGATCTCCTCCCCATCTTTTCCTGTCCTCTAAAATCTCTGCAGCAGTCAATCATCACTCTCCATACAGAAATGGATATTCCCAGGCAGGCCACACAGCTTGCAAGCTTGCAGCACATTATGGCAACAGCCAACCAATAGTTTCCTGCTTGCAGTCCTTTTCTGCTGCACAGAGCCCTCCCAAGTTCTCTCACTGAACAAAGTTAAATTGAAATTTTGCTGACTGAATGTTCTCAATTAACCTAAATTCATTAAATCTTCATTTCACCTCACTCTTTAGGTACCAATATGTATCTGACTGCTTAGAGATCTGTACTTGCTGCATGCATCTATAGCTGTGTTTGCCTAAAATTATGTCATTAATTGATTTTAATTAATTGCTTCATTAATTTAATTACCCCCTTCGAGCTTTCCTTGCTCTTCTTCCTTTCCTTTTCCAGTATCTTTTGTTTCACTTACAGGCTTTTGGGTTGTTGTTTTAAACCTTTTAGCTCTGTGGGCACAGGCTGTGGATGAGAAGCTCAACAGGAGCCAGCAGTGAGCACTTGCAGCCCAGAGAGCCAAGCAGAGCCTGGGCTGCATCAGGTGAAGTGTGGCCAGCAGGGCCAGGGAGGGGATTCTCCCCCTCTGCTCCACTCTGCTGAGACCCCACCTGGAGCTCTGTGTCCAGTTCTGGAGCCTCTGTTACAGGAAGGATCTGGAGGTGCTGGAAGGTGTCCAGAGAAGGGCCATGAGGATGAGCAGAGGGCTGGAGCTGCTCTGCTCTGGAGACAGACTGAGAGAGTTGGGGTTGTGCAGTCTGGAGAAGGGAAGGCTCTGAGGAGACCTTCTTGTGACCGTCCAGTATCTGAAGGGGGCTCCAAGAAAGCTGGGGAGGGACTTTTGAGGGTGTCAGGGAGTGATAGGACTGGGGGGAATGAAGGAAAACTAGAAATGGGGAGATTCAGATTGGATGTGAGGAAGAAATTCTTCCCCATGAGAGTGGTGAGACACTGGCAGAGGTTGCCCATGGAGGTGGTGGAAGCCTCATGCCTGGAGGTTTTTTCAGCCAGGCTGGATGTGGCTGTGAGCAACCTGCTGTAGTGTGAGGTGTCCCTGCCCATGGCAGGGGGGTTGGGACTGGCTGATCCTTGAGGTCCCTTCCAACCCTGACAATTTTGTGGTTCTATGTGTTCTTAGTAAATACCTTGATCTGTGTTTGAGGCACTTGAGTATTTAAACATACTCTCCTCTCTTTCTGTATCTAATCAGAGGCAAAGTGTACTTTATGGATGACAGCAGTGTTTTAAAATCTAATTTTCATAATGAGGAAATGAGCCATGACACTCTGTAGGTGAAGCCTGATGTAAATGATGAAGGTCATTCTCTCAGATGAGGAAATTAATTATATTTTAGCCTGGTTCCCCATTACTTAGACCCTTTATATGGTACACTACCAAGTCATTTTGACTAAATATCAATTCATGAAAAATTATCTGAGGAAAAGAGAGCAGATAGAATGACAGATTTTAGAAGTAGGCAGTGTTTTATTAAAACACTAATCATATCAGAAAACCATAACCTTTCATGTTATCCTTTTTGAAAGGCTGTCTGCTGGGGGGTTTTAATGCTCAGGCTGTCAGACTCTCAGTGGCTTCTGTGGTTACTGGCCCTGCTGAAACTGGGGTTTTCTTTGTTGTTTTTTTTTTCCTTTTTAAAATCCAATCTTGTTTGTGTAGGCTGAAAGAGTATTGAGGTGAGCCAGGCCACTCTGAAGGATGCAGCCATTAAGCAGATTACTGGCAGAGGGAGGTGCAACAGGTAGCATTGATGGTAATCAGAGAGCATTTACTCTGAGTCTGGCATAGACAGGGGAGTCTTGGAGAGCCTCTCTGGCTGAGGTAGGGAGGGACCTCCAGAGATCATCCAGTCCAACCCCCCTGCCAGAGCAGCATCACCCAGGGAAGTCTGCACAGGAATGCATCCAGGTGGGGTTGGAAAGTCTCCAGAGAAGGAGACTCCACAACCTCTCTGGGCAGCCTGCTCCAGGGCTCTGTCACCTTCCCTGGAAAAAAGTTCCTCCTCATGTTGAGCTGAAACCTTCTCTGTTCAAGTTTGTCTCCATTGTTCCTTGGCTTATCACTGTGCACCACCCAAAAGAGCCTGGCCCCCTCCACTTGACCCCCACCCCTCAGCTATTGATAGACATTGATCAGATCCCTCTCAGCCTTCTCTTCTCCACACTAAACAGCCCCAGGGCTCTCAGGCTCTCTTCACAGGGGAGATGCTCAAGTCCCCTAAGCATCCTCCTGGCTCTCCCTTGGACTCTCTCCAGCAGGTCTCTGTCTCTCCTGAACTGGGGAGCCCCAAACTGGACTTACTACATTATATTGCAAAAAACTAAGAGATCTTTGAGCTGTAGGAGAGTTGAACGCATAAGAAAAAGTCATTTTTTCTTTATTCTAGTGTCTGTTGACAAACAAGGAGGAATTTGGGTTTGGAATCCTTATGTAATTGTACGAAGCACATGGGACTTAACTTCATGTGCAAATTAAGCACCTGCTTAAAGGCTTTCCTAAGCAAGGATATACTTAAGCAATCCCAAAGCAGTAACTTAATTTTGTTTGGCTGCTGGTATTCATTATTTTGTTGACTTTAAGGGCATATTTTCTCCACAAACTTGTAGATCTTAGCAGCCTTTTCTCATCCTGCACATCTGGCTGCTGAAATGACTGCACCAGGTGGCTTTAGCTCCTCTGCTAGTGCTGGAAGCAGAAAATGTGGCACTGTGATTTCTGGGGTGAAAAAAAAAAAAAGAAAAAAAAATTTAAATCACAATGGATGTGCCAGAGTGGCAGGCCCCAAAACAGAGCTAAATAAGTAAAAGCCTACAGAGGTTTTGCTTCTGACACTATGTTTTATGACAAGAGGGTTATGGTGTACTGGACTCGGTCATCATGAAATACCAGAGAGCTGTACTCAGAAATTGCACTTTCATGTCACAGGTAAACAATTTATGTTCATCTCATCCCTTGGTGACCTGCTGCAGGAAAGGAAGCCAGTAGGAGGCTACTCTCTCTTTAAGAAATATTATGCTATGTCTCTTTAGTACCAAGCTGTGGCTTAGTGGCAAGGCTTGTGACAGCCAGCCCATGCCAGGAGGCAGGGAGCATGATTCCCCCTTTCCTGGTGCAGCCAGATCACAGTCTCACAGTGTATCAGAGGTTGGAAGGGACCCCAAGAGATCATCAGGTGCAATGTCCCTGCCAGAGCAGCATCACCCAGGAGAGTCTGCACAGGAATGCAGCCAGGTGGGGTTGGAAAGTCTCCAGAGAAGGAGACTCCACAACCTCTCTGGGCAGCCTGCTCCAGGGCTCTGTCACCCTCACTCTAAAGAAGTTTCTCATCATGTTGAGCTGAAACCTTCTCTGGTCAAGTTTGTCTCCATTGTTCCTTGGCTTATTGCTGTGCACCACCCAAAAGAGCCTGGCCCCCTCCACTTGCCCCCCACCCCTCAGCTATTGATAGACATTGATCAGNTCCAGCAGGGCAGCCTCTAACCTGTCCTGGTGCCTGCTGTTATTCCTCCCCAGCTGCAGGACCCTGCACTTGTCCTGATTGACCTTCCTGAGGTTTGCCTGCAGCCAGCTCTCATCCTGTCCAGCTCTGGTTGGATGTCAGCACAGCCTGACAGGTGTCAGCCTCTCCCCCAGTTTGGTATCATCAGAACTTGCTGAGGGGACTCTCAATGCCCTCAGCCAGGTTGGTGATAAAGACATTGAACAAAACTGGACCCAGGACTGATCCCTGGGGGACACCACTGGCCACAGGCCTCCAAGGTGACTCTGTGCCAATGATGACAACCTCTGAACTCTGTTGTGGAGCCAGTTTGCAATCCACCTCATCCATCTATGTCACATCTCCTGAGCTGTTCTGTGAGGATGTTATGGGAGATCAGCTTTCACAGAGTCAATCACAGAATGTTAAAGGTTGGAAGGGACCTCCAGAGATCTTTGAGTCCAGCCCCCCTGCCAAAGCAGGATCATCCAGGGGCAGTGGCTTCAAACTAGATCAGAGCAGATTTTGTTTGGATGTTAGGAACAAGTTCTTCACTGTGGGGGTGATGGAACACTGGAACAGGTTGCCCAGGGGGGTGATTGAGGGCCCTGCCCTGGAGATATTCAGGATGAGGCTCAACGAGGCCCTGGGCAACCTCATCCCATTGGGGATGTCCCTGCTGACTGCAGGGAGATTGGACTGGATGAGCTTTGGAGGTCCCTTCTAGCCTGGACCATTCCAATCACAGGATTATTTCTTTTCATTGGCTTCTACTTTTTTGTAGGATTAACCTTGTAAAGGAAGTTTGCCAACCAGAGAAGCCTCACACATGTTTATTGCTTGGCCCTCTGGGTCACTCTCAATCCACAGTTTTTTAAGCATAAAACATCTTTCTCTATGTTTGTCAACTTCTTCTTTGTTTTTCTGGAACTTTGGAGGGAATCAACATTTTGTTGGTTGCATTGCAGTGCAGCACAAGACTTACAGTAACAAACTTTTGTTTCTTTCTGTCTTCATAGGATCCCTTGACCCTTATCTGTTTGTCCCTGACAAGGTAGTATTAAAATTGATCCTGAAGGAGTCTTTTTTTCTGTGTGTCAGAGGGGAGGGTAAGCAGTTGTAATTCATGTAGTGTGCTATATAAACCTTCTGCCAGCTCTGCCTTTAGATCAGTAAGGCTTACTTGAGGTAGCTTCTGATTCCTTGCAGAGAAAATGCCATACTAAAGTAATTGGAAAGGTTGTGCAGTGTTGTGGAGCCTCAAGATTCTTCTAAGGATTGGTTTCCAAATAGAAAGAGCAGCTTTGGGTGTAACAAATGGGACTGGGTGTGACTGGTCTCCATTCCTCCTTCTTTCAATACACTCAGCAAGAAAGGCTTTGTGTTAATCTGGAGTTATGATGAGAGGATGAGGGAGCTGGGGGCTCTGTAGCTTGGAGAGGAGGAGCCTGAGAGGTGACCTCATTGCTGTTGATCAAGATGTGCAGGGGGAGTGCCCAGAGGCTGGAGCCAGGCTCTGCTGGATGATGCCCAATGCCAGCACAAGGGGCAGTGGTGGAAGCTGAGGCATAGGAAGTTCCATGGAAACAGGAGGAAGAATTTTTTCCCTGTGATGGTGACAGAAGACTGGAAGAGGCTGCCCAGGGGGGTTGTGGAGTCTCCCTCTCTGGAGACATTCAAAACCCTCCTGGGTATGTTCCTGTGTGATCTGCTCTAGGTGCTCCTGCTCTGGCAGGGGGGTTGGACTGGATGAGATTCTGAGGTCCCTTCCAGCCCCTGACATTCTGTGATTCTGTGAAACAGACATTTCCTAAAGATTTACCTAGCGTAAAAATTACTTGGCAGAAGGCTCTGTCATATGGAGTCATTACATCTGGCAACTGGCAGACCTATCTGGGTAGAATAGAGAGATTGCAGTTTGGGAAATATCACACTTTTGGAAAATGAAAATACACTTCCCAGGTTACATGCTGGGTTAAAGTGAAATTGGAAATGTTTACCTTCTTCTGGTATATCCCCAACTAAATCAGGTTGCCCAGGGCCCTGTTGAGGCTCACCTTGAATATCTCCAGGGAAGGAGCCTCAACCACCTCCCTGGGAAACCTCTTCCAGTGTTCCACCACCCTCATTGTAAAGAACTTGTTCCTCACATCCAATCTCAATCTGCTCTGCTCTAGTTTGAAGCCATTGTCCCTCATCCTGTCCCTGCAGCCCTTTGCAAACAGTCTCTCTGCAGCCTTCCTGTAGCCCCCTTCAGGTCCTGGCAGGCTGCTCTTAGGTCTCCCTGGAGCCTTCTCTTCTCCAGGCTGAACACCCCCAGCTCCTCCAGCCTGTCCTCAGAGCAGAGCTACCCAAACCCCCCAAAAGCATTTTTGTGTCCCTCCTCTGGATCCTCTCCATCAGGTCCATGTCCTTCCTGTATTGAGTGCTCCGGAGCAGCACACAGCACTCCAGGTGAGGTCTCAGCAGAGCAGAGCAGAGCAAAGTGGCTAAATCCCCTCTCTGGCTCTACTGGCAATGCTGCTTTGGATGCAGCTTTACTGATTTGGAAGCATTTTTCCCTTGATGAATGAGGCTGTTTCCACAACATAATGTCAGCTGATACTGAGAAATGCATCCTTGTATTGCTGTTTCTGCCCCATTTATCTCTGCAGCAGCCTGCAGCCAGCACTCCAGGCTTCCTGTGTGAGTGTGGCATCAGTGTTTGGGCTGTTCTGCAGTGCTGCCTGCGTGGTGTGATGCTGTTCCATCAGCAAAAGCCATCTATGCTAATGCAATACAGATGTCCAGGGAGGAGAGAGACATAGCCCCAGACTGAGCTAATACCACTTCCCATTCTCAAGGTCTGGCTGCTCCTGGGAGTGCCATTTAGCATAATGCCTGCTGTTGGAGGCTGAGACATCCAGGGATGGGGTAGAGGAGATGTTTCAGGGCATGATAATTGCTACCACTTGAAAGCCACTACACCCAAGCAGCAAGAATTTGACAGCTCTGAGCATGGTGAATCTGTGCCATTCCCTTCACCCACTTCCTATGACATCGCACTCTGCTTGTTTTTCATGGCTGCCCAGACAAACTGCATTTGTGTGTTTCAGCTGCAACTCTGAGTGCAGCAGAGACAAGCCTGAGTTTATTGCCAGATTCACTTTTTGCTCCTTGCTCTGCACCAGTGCAAGAGGGCAAGAGAGCTTCATGTTTTATTAAGTTAAGGTCATGTATATTTAATTTGCAGTTTTAATCTTTTTGAAGGTGAAGGATAACAACTTCAGCAGTGCTGCACATGGCAACAGAATGGTTTGCAGTCCCAGGATTGTTGGAAAGGGCTTGATTGGGAAGACTTGCAGAGCCTTAAACTAATCCTTTGACTCACCTGTACAAAACTTGCAGAGCCTTAAACTAATCTTTTGACTCACCTGTACAAAACTTGCAGAGCCTTAAACTAATCTTTTGACTCACCTGTACAAAACCCCACAAAATAAGAGGGAGTTACAGCTGTGCCAATGTTTGCAGGAGGAAGAACAAAATCTAAAGGGATGAATGGAGGCTCTCAAGGCACGCTGGACACTGCTGGATGCTTCCCTTCATTTCTCAGTCATTGGAAATAGTCAAGATTATTGTTTTGAAGTTAATATGTGAGAAATGGAGGAACAAAACCCAACCCATATTAGAAGGAAGTGTATTAGTTTGAGGCAGGGAAAATGATGGCTCCTGCTTCCAGTGTCTGCCTGTAGAATCTGGGCTTCTAAGGCAGCATTTTTTGCTTTTGTGGATTGGGTGCCATGAAAGATACTAACAAATCAAATGAGACAAATGCACCCCAGGACCAGTGTCTGCCTTTTGCTGTGTTGCTTCTGACTTAGTGGTGGGGATAATTCTATCAAGCAAGTGGATCTGCATTCTCCACATTACTTACTGAGTTGATAATATTTTCAGCTACCTAAGTTGCTAAGTTCTGAAGAGCAAACTTGGAAAAAAATCTCTTGAATCAAATTAAATTTGGTCCAAAGAGGCTGTTTCCTGCAATGTGCAACTGTGCTGCTCATGTTTTATTAAACACTGACTGGCAAAATAGACATCATAGAATCATACAATTCTCAGGNTGACATCCAATCTGAATTTACCCATTTCTAGAGGGAATGGAATAAAGCTGGAAATGGGGAGATTCAAACTGGATGTGAGGAAGAAGTTCTTCCCCGTGAGAGTGGTGAGAGCCTGGAATGGGTTGTCCAGGGAGGTGGTTGGGGCCCCATCCCTGGAGGTGTTTGCAGCCAGGCTGGATGAGGCTCTGGCCAGCCTGCTGTAGTGTGAGGTGTCCCTGGGCATGGCAGGGGGGTTGGAACTGGCTGATCCTTGTGGTCCCTTCCAACCCTGACTGATTCCATGATTCTATGATTACAGTGAGCTGGAGTCAACTTGAGCATTTGGCACAGGAAACTTCAAAGATACTTGTCTGCCAGGCTTTCGAATTCTTTCAGTTGTTCTTTCTGTTAACAAAATGTGAATCTACAGCATCATTTTTGCTGTCTGGATTTAGCTAAAAAAAAAATAAAAGAAATGAAAAAGCAGGTAAAATAGATTTGGAATTGCATTAATGCTGTGGTGTCATCACACCTCCTAGCAATTGTTAAAATTATCATTGCAGGTGCATTAGCAATAAACTCCAGTCAAAGCTGTCTCCAGTTGTGGCTGTTTTTCTCAGTCCCTGGTTTCCTTTGCAAGTTGCTTAATTTTCATTACCTCTTCAGTTATAATTTCTTCTGCCCACCTGTCTTGGGCTTAGGGAGCAGACAGATGCTTTTTACCCCTCCCCTTTGGTCTCTTCTCCCAGGCAACCAGCAGCAGAACAAGAGGACACAGTCTCAAGTTGTGCCAGGGGAGGTCTAGGCTGGATGTTAGGAGGAAGTTCTTCACAGAGAGGGTGATTGCCCATTGGAATGTGCTGCCCAGGGAGGTGGTGGAGTCACCATCGCTGGAGATGTTCAAGAGAAGCCTGGATGAGGCACTTAGTGCCATGGTCTGGTTGATTGCTTAGGGCTGGGTGATAGGTTGGACTGGATGAGCTTGGAGGTCTCTTCCAACCTGGCTGATTCTATGATTCAAAGGAGTAAAAGGAAATGCTCCACAGAGGATTGGAAAGAAATGGAAATGTAAATGGGAGCACCACTGCCAGCTATATACCACAGCACAAAACATACAAAGAAGACTGAGAGAGTTGGGGCTGTTCAGTCTGGAGAGGAGAAGGCTCTGAGGAGACCTTCTTGTGGCCTTCCAGTACCTGAAGGGGGCTCCAAGAAAGCTGGGGAGGGACTTTTGAGGGTGTCAGGGAGTGATAGGACTGGAGCTGCTCTGCTCTGGAGACAGACTGAGAGAGTTGGGGTTGTGCAGTCTGGAGAAGAGAAGGCTCCCAGGAGACCTTCTTGTGGCCTTGCAGGATCTGAAAGGGGCTCCAAGAAAGCTGGGGAGGGACTTTTGAGGATGTCAAGGAGTGATAGGACTGGGGGGAATGGAGCAAAACTAGAAGTGGGGAGATTCAGATTGGATGTTAGGAAGAAATTCTTCCCCATGAGGGTGGTGAGACACTGGAAGAAGTTGCCTAGGGAGGTGGTGGAATCCTCATGCCTGGAGGTTTTTTCAGCCAGGCTGGATGTGGCTGTGAGCAACCTGCTGTAGTGTGAGGTGTCCCTGCCCATGGCAGGGGGGTTGGAACTGGCTGATCCTTGAGGTCTCTTCCAACCCTGACAGTTCTATCTATGAATCCATGAAAACTACCCAACCATTCATATTCAGCCCTCAGATCTTCAGTCTGGGCTTACTGCACAAACTCATTAAGCCAAAACTTTTCACATCCTCCCCCCACAAACCGCGCCAAAAGCCAGGCCTGATATGCACCTCCCCCATCCCCCTGCCATATAGCTCCCTACCCAGCCCTGAGGAATGCAGGTAGACAATCAACTTGCCTGCACCAGGTCCCACTCCCCCTCAAACACCAAAGATAAGAATCTGTGCATGCTGGGAGAAGACAGAGAGAGAGGGAAAGGGCTGAGCAGCCTGTGCTGTTCCTTTATAAAGGAGAGATGAAGACCTGATGGCAATGAAAGAACAAAAGATTACTCTTTCTGGTCTACTTCCTTGCACCTCTCTGGTACTTGGAGGACTTCCAACTCCGTGGTTAAGATATCCAAGTTCTTAAACCCATCACAGCATCCCTCTTTTGTTTTCTTTTTTAATTTCCCCCAAGAATATTTGGATTTGTAAGACCTTACTATAGAGTTTAATATATTTTTCTCTTCTGAGACGTTGCCAAGGCCCCGTTGGAAATTCTGTTATTACAGCAGACAGAGTGCAATAACCTATTCAAAAAACATGAAGAGAAAATCAAGGGAGAGCAGATTCCTTTTCATTACACTCATGCAATCTGACACGTGTCATTTTTCATGTGATGAACTGGTGCTTTCAGAGGAAGAGCAGTCAGGGAGTGCAGTGCAGGGCTGGAAAAGAAAAACAGGGCTCCTCATGACATGACTGCAGGACACAAAGTTCCTCCTCCAGCCAAATCCCTGCACAGTGCTGGGAGCCCTTGGAAGGCCATCCACTGGCTAAATGAGCACATCACAACCAAAGGAGCACTTGTGGGAATTTGACTCCAGGGTTGACAGGCACAGAACTGCTTTAAATGTACCTTGCTTTTATTCTTTAGTGTACAACAAGAGGCCTGAAGAGCACCATGGAGAGGTGGTTAAACACTTATGAAAAGGATTTCTGTGATGCTTAGGGGACTTGAGCATCTCCCCTGTGAAGAGAGCCTGAGAGCCCTGGGGCTGTTTAGTCTGGAGAAGAGAAGGCTGAGAGGGATCTGATCAATGTCTATCAATAGCTGAGGGCTGGGGGTCAAGTGGAGGGGGCCAGGCTCTGCTGGGTGGTGCACAGCAATAAGCCAAAGAACAATGAAGACAAACTTGGCCAGAGAAGGTTTCATCTCAACATGAGGAGAAACTTCTTTCCAGTGAGGGTGACAGAGCCCTGGAGCAGGCTGCTCAGAGAGGTTGTGGAGTCTCCTTCTCTGGAGACTTTCCAAACCCCCCTGGATGCATTCCTGTGCAGACTCCCCTGGGTGATGCTGCTCTGGCAGGAGGGTTGGAGTGGATGATCTTTGGAGGTCCCTTCCAACCTCTAATGTACTGTGAGATTGTACTGTGATTAATGTAAACAGGGTTACCACTAAGGTGTTAATATTTCAGAGTTATCTTGCATTTGTACTACTGACAGTTTTCTTTTCTTGAAAGCCATGTGTGAGATGACCAAAGAACCCTCATAGTAAAGAACTTCTTCCTAACATCCAATCTAAATCTGCTCTGCTCTAATTTGAAGCCACTGCCCCTGGGTTATGAGTCCAATCCCCTCTGCAGTCAGCAGGGACATCCCCAACTAGATCAGGCTGCCCAGAGCCTTGTTGAGCCTCACCTTGAATATCTCCAAGGAAAGAGCCTCAACCACCTCCCTGGGCAACCTGTTCCAGTGTTCCACCACCCTCATAGTGAAGAACTTGTTCCTAACATCCAATCTAAATCTGCTCTGCTCTAGTTTGAAGCCATTGCCCCTGGGTGATGCTGCTTTGGCAGGGGGGTTGGACTCGGTGATCTCTGGGGGTCCCTTCCAACCTCCAACATTCTGTGATTCTCTTGATAGTGAAAGAGTAATTCCAGGTGTGAGGCACTGGTTTACAATTTTGTGTTAGTGAATGTCACAGTCACATTTCAAACAAGGAGCAAAAAGTCAGCCAGTGTTAGACTCCTCCATTCGTGATGCAGCTTTTGCTTCCCCTGAGATTGCCCTGCTCAGTTATAACCAAAGAGCTCTCTGATAAACTGCCTGGGTACAAACACAGCTCTGCAGAAGATTTCATCATTTAGAAGCATTTTTACAAGAAAATGTTGTAAGGCCTCCAGCAGAAGCTCTTAAAGCAAGAAGCTTTAACATTATGCATTATTAAAGAACTGTAACATGCAGGGAGAGTCATCTAAAGAGTGGTTACTGAAAACTGCCCTTGAAGCTGTCCAAATAATCCTGGTGCCAAATAATTTCTTGTCTCTTTTGCAGCACCTTTCTGTGGTTTTGATTAAAACATGAGCATGCATTTGTACACCACAATGGATAGAAATAGCACACAAGGTTGCAGCAAGCAGGAGGCTCAGTGACCTCTGGTAGTGCTTGGTGTGTGTATGAAGATATCACTTACCTGTCATACAGAAGTGGTGCTTTAAACCTTATTTTTTTTTTCTCAGCTAGAAATTTTTACTTTCCCTAGGTTGATAGAATGGGAGAAGCAGAAGAGGAACTGGCATGTGGCTTGTTGGCTGTGATGCAGAGAGTGTGACAATGGCTTGGCTCCAAGAGGAGGGACACTGACACTGCATAGTCTTTTCTCCCCATGGTGGTAGGTTTGGCCTCACTGATGCTTGCAGACCATAGTAGTGTGATTCAGCAAGCCTGGGGTTTTATACCTCAACCCAACACTTTCAGTTGCCTGGATACCTTTGAAACTCGCTTGTGTGAGTTCACCATACAGTTAGTGGAATTTATTTATTTCCAGAAGGATTTGTAGGGTCATCATAGGATGTTAGGGGTTGGAAGGGACCTTCAAAGATCTTCCAGTCCAACCCCTCTGCCAGAGCAGGACCAGAGAATCCAGCACAGGTCACACAGGAACACATCCAGAGGGGTCTTGAAAACCTCCAGAGAAGGAGACTCCACAACCTCTCTGGGCAGCCTGTTCCAGTGCTCTGGGACCGTCACAGTGCTAGATGTGAAATTCTGATCCAAGGTAGAGTTCTGCCTGTGCTCTCAATGTAGATCTACATGCTGAGTTAAGCCCAAAACCCCTGGGAAAGAGCCAGACCCCAAACTTGAAGTGTATGGTAAAGTTCTGTGAATGACTGACATTCAGGGTATCATTAAATGTAACTGCAGGCAACTTCCTGTTGTCTCACCCTTCCAGTGCAACAGTTTTAGACTGAGCAATGTATTTTAGGACACCTTCTTGCCTCATGGTACTCCTACACTGAAGGGAGGTAGTGTTTCCTTTCATCGCTTCATTCATTGCTCTACGTTGTAGGAAGGATTTACATTCAACTTAGTACACATAGGCAGCATGGGGCAAGAATCTGAGGGTACAAAGAGCTTCTGGAAACTGAAGAAGCCCCTAATATTTGCCCTGTAAAGAGAGGGAAGAGAAGAAAATGTCTAAGATACACGCTATTTTGCAGACAAGGGGAAGGAATGGGGGAAGAAGTCTTGATCGCAACAGTGGAATGAAGAGGAGGTATAAAAGGGTGGCTGGTGAGAAACTGTTAACTGTTACTCTATTTCAATATCTACAAATAATGTAGGAGGTTCTCCTCCCCCTCTACTCTGCCCTGCTGAGACCCCACCTGGAATATTGCATCCAGTTCTGGGCTCCCCAGTTCAAGAGGGACAGGGATCTGCTGGAGAGAGTCCAAAGGAGGGCTCCAAGGATGCTGAAGGGTCTGGTGAGGAGAGGCTGAGAGCCCTGGGGCTGGTTAGTTTGAACAGGAGAAAACTGAGAGGGATCTGATCAATGTTTGTCAATATCTGAGGGCTGGGGATCAAGAGGGAGGGGACAGGCTCTGCTCAGCTGCACCCTGGGATAGGACAAGGGGCAATGGATGGAAACTACATCGCAGGAGTTTCCACCCCAACATGAGGAGGAACTTCTTCACTGTGAGGGTCCCAGAGCACTGGAACAGGCTGCCCAGAGAGGTTGTGGAGTCTCCTTCTGTGGAGACTTTCCAGTCCCATCTTGATGCATTGCTGTGTGATCTGTGCTGGATTCTCTGGTCCTGCTCTGGCAGAGGGGTTGGACCTGAAGATCTCCAGAGATCCTTCCCAATCCCATGTGAGCCTCTGATCCTGTGATGTCTTTATTCTCTACACCAAGCTACAAATCAGCAATATCCTGCTGTAGGTACATGCTATGCTGATTAAACTGACTCCACTGGGAAGGAGATAATTTTTTCATGCCATCAAGCCAGTGTGGTTGGTCTGCTTCCAGAGTATAGCAGAGATACATACCTCAGCTCTACAGACACTTCAGTGTGGCATATTCAATCCCCACCTCTCAGCAGTGGATACAGATGCACAGGATGTGCTGGACAATGCCTGTGCTTGCTGCACATGGCTTCCTGTGCTTGCTTCCCAAGCAAAAATTGGTGGCTGTTGAGCAGAACTTGCAGTGCCAAGTCCTCATGAGCTGCTCTGTTGCTCCCTGTCTTTTTCTTCCAAACTCTGGGGGGTTCTTCCCAGCTCTAGTCTTCCTGTGTTTATTGGCTCAGTTAACCCTACCTGTCCACTCTTTCTGTCTGCCTGTCACTCTCATGCTGGAATTCAAGAGCAAAAGCTCTTTTGGAGGGATAAACTCTATAACTCTGTGTGTGGTCAGCTAGAACAAGAATTATGCTTCCTGAAGTCTGTAAAGCATGACAGTGTATTACCAACTAGTGTCTTGGTTTTCATCTACAGGCAGATGGCTGTTGACTGAGACAAACTGACCCCTGAACAGTGACTTTTTCTGTTTGTTTGGTGTTTGGTTTGGGGTTTTTGCTTGGGTTTTTTTTAATTGTTTTGGTTTGTTGGGTTTTTTTGTGCCCCAAGATGCTTAGATTGTATTTGAGCTCCAATTTGATGAGAAAAAGCAATGCACAGAGAAGTTGCTTGTGTGGGCTTTACTGACATGTAAAAACTAGGTTTCTCCTTTTCTGCTTGCAGAGTAACAGTAAGAGGAGAATTTGTTAGTGGTGGTTTAGCGAGAGGGAGGTGGAGGACATTTTTTGCCTGACCAAATGGCTAGCTGCCGTACTTGGGCACGTTCCATTCATACCTAGTGTGAATTCAAGCAATGTTTTATTAGGAGAATCATAGAATTGTCAGGCTTGGAAGGGACCTCAAGGATCATCCAGTTCCAACCCCCCTGCCATGGGCAGGGACACCTCACACTACAGCAGGTTGCTCACAGCAACATCCAGCCTGGCTGCAAAAACCTCCAGGGATGAGGCTCCCACCACCTCCCTGGGCAACCTGTGCCAGTGTCTCACCACCCTCATGGGGAAGAAGTTCCTCCTAACATCCAATCTGAGTCTACCCCTTACTATTTTAGTTCCATTCCCCCCAGTCCTATTACTACCTGACACCCTAAAAAGTCCCTCCCCAGCTTTCTTGAATCATAAAATTCTTTCTTGAATCATAAAATTCTACTCATACAGCAAACCCATCCAACTTGCTAATGTGCCTGGGCTTGTCCTCATTGTCTGGTTTGTTGTCAAGATGCTCATCCTCTCCTCTCATAAGCATTAGAAGGGGAAATAATGAGTCTTTACATCTGCACAGATACATTTTCATGGTGGTTTTATAAGTCTGATTTAAACAACCCATCTCTTTTGGAGCAAAGGGATTTCTTAATTAAACACAGGCTTGAGCTTATGCTTCACACTTCTTGTCAGAGACAGCATCAAGCAGTGTTACAGGGATGAAGAACAATTGAGGCTTAATTGTGGAATGAGATAAACAGGCATAAAATCCAATCTCTATTGTTATTGATCTCCCATATATTTCCATGAGATAATTCATGCCTGTGTGCAGATGAGCAGGGCAATGGTAGAGCAATTGATACCTCTTTGGAGACATCAGGTCTCACTGGAGGAGCTGACAGGCTGCAGTCATCAACCATTCCACCTTTTAGCATGGAAATAACAAAACCTTCACTGACAGACTTACTGGATTACAGTGTGCCCAGGTGGCCAAGAAGGCCAATGGCATCCTGGCCTGCATCAGCAATAGTGTGGCCAGCAGGAGCAGGGAAGTCATCCTGCCCTGTGCTCAGCACTGCTTAGACCACACCTTGAGTGCTGTGTCCAGTTCTGGGCTCCTCAGTTTAAGAAGGACGTTGAGAGACTTGAATGTGTCCAGAGAAGGGCAACAAGGCTGGGGAGGGGTCTGGAGCACAGCCCTGTGAGGAGAGGCTGAGGGAGCTGGGGGTGTTTAGCCTGGAGAAGAGGAGGCTCAGGGGAGACCTCCTTGCTGTCTACAACTCCCTGAAGGGAGGTTGTAGCCAGGTGGGGGTTGGTCTCTTCTCCCAGGCAAGCAGTGACAGAACAAGAGGACACAGTCTCAAGCTGTGCAGGGGAAAGTTCAGGCTGGAGGTGAGGAGAAAGTTCTTCCTGGAGAGAGTTGTTAGACATTGGGATGTGCTGTCCATGGAGGTGGTGGAGTCACCATCCCTGGAGGTGTTCAAAAAAGGATTGGATGTGGCACTTGAAGCCATGGGTTAGTTAGTCATGAGGTGATGTGTGATAGGTTGGACTTGATGATCTCTGAGGTCTTTTCTAGCCTTGTTGGTTCTATGATTCTATGATTGCCTCTTTATTGGGCATTGCCATGGATCTGGAAGCAGAAATACAGATAGTGCATGATGTCAGACTTCATTTAAGCAAGCTAACAGTGGTCCTTCAAATAGAGTGGGAAGACCTGCCCATGGCAGGGGGGGGTGGAACTTTGATGATCCTTGTGGTCCCTTCCAACCCTGACTGATTCTATGATTCTGTGATTCCATGACTCTGATTCTCTGATTCCATGACTCTCTGATTCTGTGATTCTCTGATTCTATGATTCTATGATTCCATGACTCTCTGATTCTCTGATTCTATGATTCGATGACTCTCTGATTCTACGATTCTATGATTCCATGACTCTCTGATTCTCTGATTCTATGATTCGATGACTCTCTGATTCTACGATTCTATGATTCCATGACTCTCTGATTCTCTGATTCTATGATTCGATGACTCTCTGATTCTACGATTCTATGATTCTATGACTCTCTGATTCTATGATTCTATGATTCCATGACTCTCTGATTCTACGATTCTCTGATTCTATGATTTCATGATCCTATGATTCTATGATTCTATGACTCTCTGATTCTATGATTCCATGACTCTCTGATTCTGTGATTCCATGACTCTGATTCTCTGATTCCATGACTCTCTGATTCTGTGATTCTCTGATTCTATGATTCCATGAGTCTCTGATTCTATGATTCTCTGATTCTATGATTTCATGATCCTCTGATTCTATGATTCTATGATTCCATGACTCTCTGATTCTCTGTTTCTATGATTCTGTGATTCCATGACTCTCTGATTCTACGATTCTCTGATTCTATGATTTCATGATCCTATGATTCTATGATTCTATGACTCTCTGATTCTATGATTCCATGACTCTCTGATTCTGTGATTCCATGACTCTGATTCTCTGATTCCATGACTCTCTGATTCTGTGATTCTCTGATTCTATGATTCCATGAGTCTCTGATTCTATGATTCTCTGATTCTATGATTTCATGATCCTCTGATTCTATGATTCTATGATTCCATGACTCTCTGATTCTCTGTTTCTATGATTCTGTGATTCCATGACTCTCTGATTCTACGATTCTCTGATTCTATGATTTCATGATTCTCTGATTCTATGATTCTATGACTTCCTCACTGCCACTTTGGGGTGTGACTTGCAATCTCTTTGTGAGATGTGACTGGCTTGTACTTTTTCTTTATTTATGTAGTGCTTTTTGGTGTTAGTTTGTCCGTTGAAGAGTGGCTGTGCTTCTCAAACGCGATGAGCTCTCCCAGCGCTGCTTAAATCACACTTTGGCAGCCTCAGGGTTGGAGCAGGCACAGTGCTGTGCTGGGTGTGGATTTCACAGTGATGGGGGTTCTGAAGGCAAGGGCTTGCATTTTTATTCTGCTCCTCTGCTTGGCAGCTTTTAGCATTATGCCTATTGACTTTTATAGCTGTCATCCATTTTTATGGTAACAGTGCAGCCCTGAGAGTGGTGTGGAGCTCAACTTCTGCTCATCAAACCAATGTACAAGCAAAATGATGACATTCTTCCAAATGGTTAAAAAGCTGCTTTTATTGTTTCATGTCAGTTTGTTACTTGTGTGGATTTATGGCATAAAAGGAATGTTTTTTTCTTTTCTTTTGAGTGTATAAGTGTTACAGTTTGAAGGGGGAACTTTAGCCTGGATACTGGCTGCAAAGACTGAAAGTAAAATTAAATTACCATTGGATGCAAAAGGAAAATAATGCTAAGGTCTATAGAATTCATTGGATTACTAATGGGATATAGAGAAGAGACATAAACAGTTCTCTCTCTTCTCCTGTCACTTCTGCTTGCAACTTCTCTCTCTCTCATGGCCTTGCCAGGGGATCTCTGTTTTGACTTCTGTGTGAGGTAACAGAAAGGAGGGAGGGAGTAGGGGAGGAGGTGAACATTGCCCCTGGATCCATCTAGGGGGGTCTAAGGAGTTTCTGTTTATAAATTGTCAATACCTATCCATTGTACATCTCTTGTATAGTTTGTACATATTCGCTGCATTTCATACTTCTAGATTGTAGTTTGCTTGTACATAGAGCTTCATTGGCTTCCATCCCAAACTGAGCTGGTCTGGCAATGTTATTTTGGGGGCTAGTTCTCCAAATTGGGGGGGTGATTGCAACCCAGACTACCAGAACTTCACACCTGTGTAGCAGAAGGATTTATAATTAATTGTGTCTTCGGAGGTGTCAACGGTGGCAATTCCATTTTTGCTGTGAAGCTCCTGGCAGATTTCACAGGGAGGCAGTTAAAAAGCACCTGCCTTGCTGTGGATCTTCTTGTCATCTCTGGATAATGAGTATTCTGGCAGTTGTCTGTGTGCCTTTGCAGAGTCTCACACCCAGAGGGTCTCAAGGCTTGTTTGCTTTTTCCTTCGCTACAGCTAGCGGCAACTTTCTGATTTAGCACAAAATGTTTTGTGATGCTTGCAAGGGAAACACAATTTGCAATGTTGGCTGATGTCTCCCAGAAATAACAGAGAGCCAATCTGTATTAGAAGTCTTCCAGCAGCATGAAGCAGCCAGTGAACCATGGAGAGAAAGAAAAATGAGTCCACCTCTGGTCTAGTGGGAGAGTTCATGGCACAAAGGAAAATACACTGGCAGAAAGATGCTTCTGAAACTCATTTGTTCTTTTCTATGTGGCTACCTTGGCAGAAGTTTCTTCCACTGACTTGTTCTGTTTCCTCACTTAGTAGCTCTGTTTCTCCCTTTGTTTTTCTGGTATGAATCATAGAATCATAGAATGGTCCAGGCTGAGAGGAACCTCCAAAGCTCATCCAGTCTGACCTCCTCACCATCAGCAGGGACATCCCCAACTAGATCAGGTTGCCCAGAGCCCTGTCCAGCCTCACCTTGAATATTTTCAGAGAAGGTGCCTCAGTCACCTCCCTGGGAAACCTCTTCCAGTGTTCTACCACCCTCAAGAGTAAAGAACTTCTTGATATCCAATTCAAATCTGCTCTGCTCTAGTTTGAAGCCATTGTCCCTTGTCCTGTCCCTGCAGCCCTTTGCAAACAGTCTCTCTGCAGCCTTCCTGTAGCCTCCTTCAGGTCCTGGCAGGCTGCTCTTAGGTCTCCCTGGAGCCTTCTCTTTTCCAGGCTGAACACCCTCAGCTCCCTCAGCCTGTCCTCAGAGCAGAACTGCTCCAAACCCCTGAGCATTTTCATGTACCTCTCCCTTAGGTCCATGTATGGAACTGCCTGGGGTTTGAGCAAGCTTAGGGTTTGTTGGATTTTTATTTATTAAATAAAAAGGGAAGAGACAGCTGTATATTTTGATTATGGTTTCTTGACCTACTGTGGTGGGTTGAAATTCCTCTCCCACATTAACCACACCAGGCTAGCTCAGTTCAGAAGCAAATGAAGCTCTATTTACAAGCAAAAACTACAGTCTGCAGTTGAATGTAATGAATATATACAAAGATACAGAATTTACAGATATGTACAGTTAACAGAAGCAGCACAAAACTCTCCTGGGCAAAACCAGGAAAGCTGTCCCTCTGCCTCCCCCTTCCCTGCCTTCTCCAGACCCCCCTGGCCAAAAGGAGAGAGAGAGAAGAAGCAGAGATTTATCTTAGACATAGCATTCAAGGTCAGGTAGTGATAGGACTGGGGGGAATGGAATAAAGCTGGAATTGGGGAGATTCAGGCTGGACATGAGGAAGAAGTTCTTCCCCATGAGAGTGGTGAGAGCCTGGAATGGGTTGTCCAGGGAGGTGGTTGAGGTCCCATCCCTGGAGGTGTTTGCAGCCAGGCTGGATGAGGCTCTGGCCAGCCTGCTGTAGTGTGAGGTGTCCCTGGGCATGGCAGGGGGTTGGAACTGGCTGATCCTTGTGGTCCCTTCCAACCCTGACTGATTCTATGATTCTGTGATTCTGTGACTCTGTGACTCTATGATTCTATGACTCTATGACTCTATGATTCTATGATTCTATGACTCTATGATTCTATGACTCTATGATTCTATAATTCTATGATTCTATGATTCCATGATTCTATGATTCTGTGATTCTGTGATTCTATGATTCTGTGATTCTGTGATTCCATGACTCTATGATTCTATGACTCTATGATTCTGTGACTCTATGATCCTATGCTTCTGTGATTCTATGATTCCATGTTATCTTCTTCAGCAAAGAAAGCAAGAAGGGAAGAGAACACCCAGCTGGACTGCTGCAGCAGAACAGACCAGGCTGAACTTTGTTTTGAGAGCTAAATCTTAAAGGGTGCTATCCCTCCAATGGAATCATTTAGAGCTCTCATTATTTCCCTCTTTTACACCCAATAGTGATTTATTTCGATTTTTACTACTTTCTGCTCAAGATCTGTGAAAAATTTTAAAAGCATAGCCTTAAAACCATCACACCTACCTGAAAATATGCTGAAAAGGAAAAAAAAATGTTTGCTTCTTTCTCTTTTGTTTGGTGAGTTCCACATTCGGCATCCTTACTGGAAAACGTCCTTGTTTGCAAACAAACATCCATCAGACTCAGGAAAGCACAGAGTGGAACGCCAAAACCTAGTTGTAGAAGGATTCCAGCAGTGTTTTGCTTTCAGTTTAATGCTTTGAAAATGCAGAGCTACACAGACTCAAAGTTGGCCTTCATTAGAGCTTACTTTCTGCTTTACCTTGTCCATGATTTAACCTCAGTAGAGGCAAACTGGGGATTGAATATAGTCCATGTCTCTTCCTTGTGTGACCTTGGTCAGATCACTTAAACAAAATTTCCTTGAGATAGAGGGAGTAAAATGGTGTCAGCAGAAATAGTTCCTTAGGTTTTACAAACTGTTGGTAATTGCAGGATGTGATGATGTTAATAATCACAGAATCCTAGAATGCTTTGGGTTGGAAGAGACCTCCAAAGCTCATCCAGTCCAAACCCCTCTGCAGTGAGCAGGGACATCCTCAGCTAGATCAGATTGTCCAGAGCCCTGTTGAACCTCACCTTGAAATCTCCAGGGATGGAGCCTCAACCATCCTCCCTGGGCAACCAGTGTTCTTCATGGTGCAGAAGTTGTTCCTAGCATCCAATGTAGATCAGGAGCTTCTTTTCCTCTTGAGTTATACACTGACTTAACCTATCAACAGGCCATAGCCAGATCACCAGGTTACTTTTAATGTATGTGTGTGAAGCCAGAGTTACTAGAAATTAAACTTAGGAGTATTAAATCCACATTCATAGAATCATGGAATCATAGAATCAGCCAGGCTGGAAGAGACCTCCAAGCTCATCCAGTCCAACCTAGCACCCAGCCCTAGCCAATCAACCAGATCATGGCACTAAGTGCCTCATCCAGTCTCCTCTTGAACATTCAATCACAAAGGGGATCCTGTATTCAAACTCTGTGTTAGATTTATTTTATTTTTTAAGTGTTTTTTTTTCCATTTTTCTCACAAACCAGTGCAGCAGTTGCTATTTCTCCATGGTCCTCTTCATCAGCATGGGCATTGTTTCTGATTTCCAAATCATCATTTGAGCAGTGTGCAAGCTTGGCAGTTCAGATTTGGGACAGCAATGTGCCCTGGTGGCCAAGAAGGCCAATGGGGTCCTGGGGTGCCTTCAGAGGAGTGTGTCCAGCAGATCCAGGGAGGTTCTCCTCCCCCTCTACTCTGCCCTGCTGAGACCTCACCTGCAATATTGCATCCAGTTCTGGGCTCCCCAGATCTGTTGGAGAGAGTCCAAGGAATGGCTACAAGAATGCTGAAGGGACTGGAGCACTGCCTGGTGGGGAGAGGCTGAGAGCCCTGGGGCTGTTTAGTCTGGAGAGGAGAACACTGAGAGGGGCTTTCAATAATCAATGATCAATGTCTTTCAATAACTGAGGGCTGGGGGTGAGGAAGGAAGGGACAGGGACAGCCTCTGCTCACTTTTGCCCTGGGATAGGACAAGAGGCAATGGATGGAAACTACAACACAGGAGGTTCCACCTCGACATGAGGAGGAACTTCTTTATTGTAAGGGTCCCAGAGCACTGGAACAGGCTGCCCAGAGAGGTTGTGGAGTCTCCTTCTCTGGAGCCTTTCCAGCCCTATCTGGATGTGTTCCTGTGTGACCTGTGCTGGATTCT
>VXBD01002450.1:43115-54477 GCA_013399975.1 Indicator maculatus | reverse complement strand
ATGATCCTTGAGGTCCTTTCTAACCCTGACTGATTCTATGATTCTATGATTCTTCAGCAAAGAAAGCAAGAGGAGAAGAGAACACCCAGTTAGACTTTTAAAATTTTTTTAAATTATTTTTGTTTCCTTGGTGTCCATATTCCTTATTTTTGTTGCATACATGATTGACTAAGTTGCCCAAGCTGGGAAAAATAAGATATGACATCTAAAAAAGTTTAATGTAGGACAGCATAAATATAAGAGTAAACTGTAAGATTCATTGCTAACCAAATTAGAGACAGTTAAAGAAATTACTGAATGGGAAAAGCAAAGGCTCATTAAATGTAGTTAAGTGCTGATTTTGTCTCTTTGCTTCTCACTAAAAAAAAAAAAAAAAAATCAGTTTCTTCAAAAGGAATAAAAAAGCAGCCTGTTGTGAAAACATTCAGAGGAGTGTGTCCAGCAGATCCAGGGAGGTTCTCCTCCCCCTTTACTCTGCCCTGGTGAGACCTCACCTGGAACATTGCATCCAGTTCTGGGCTCCTCAGTTCAAGAGGGACAGGGATCTGCTGGAGAGAGTCCAAGGGAGGGCTCCAAGGATGCTGAAGGGGCTGGAGCACTGCCTGGTGAGGAGAGGCTGAGAGCCCTGGGGCTGGTTAGTGTGGAGAGAAAGCCGAGAGGGGATCTAGTAAATGTTGCTGAATATCTGAGGGCTGGGGTTCAGGAAGGAAGGGACAGGCTTTGGTCAGTTTTGCCCTGGGATAGGACAAGAGGCAATGGATGGAAACTCCAGCACAGGAGGTTCCACCTCAACATGAGGTAGAACTTCTTTTTTGTAATGGTCCCAGAGCACTGGAACAGGCTGCCCAGAGAGATTGTGGAGTCTCCTTCTCTGAAGCCTTTCCAGCCCCATGTGGATGTGTTCCTGTGTGCCCTGTGCTGGATTCTCTGGTCCTGCTCTGGCAGGGGGGTTGGGCTGGAAGATCTCCAGAGGTCCCTTCCAACCCCTAACATCCTGTGAGCCTGGGATGTTAATATTTGCTACCTGTGGCATGGGGAGCATGTGGTCAGGTGTGAGCTGGCATTGTTTTATTCGTAGGTATTGTGAAGTTTGCAAGGTGGGATGCAGCCACCGTGCAGCCAGTGGTGTCATAGTGCTGTGCCCTGACTGCAGTTTGTTTGCACTCACACATGACTTTTCCAGAGCACGGGGTTTTCTTACACAGCCCTGACACAATAAACTGCTTTTTTAATGTTCTCTCACTCTGTATCCACTGCAGCCTTCAGGTAAGGGGAGCTGTTGCATTTTGTCCCTCCTTTCCCCCAGTGAAAATCTGTTAGCCCACTACACAGAGCCTGCTGGTACTGAAGACTGCATCAGGATGAACATCAGCAGAATCTCTGAGGGCTGCCTGCTGCTGCATTAATATTGCTGGCTGAACTCTGTGCCTTCACAGATATTTGGATTTCTTCTTTTAAAGTTAACTGTGCCACTGTAGGTGAATCACAGAGCTTCAGCTTCCTCATTCCTGCATGCCAGCATAAAGGCCTTTGGCCAATATCTGATTAAAAAGACTTAAAATAGCCTCTTTGATCAGATACATTGAGAATGAAGGGAGAAAATGCAACCTTTAGAAAGACCTACAGACCTGTGCTTCAAGCAGAGGGTACTGTTGGAATACCTGTAGATAAACTCTGCAATTATGGTTTGAGCTCTGATAAGTACATGAAGCAAGCTATGAGGAGGCAGAGAAAATTCTGCTGGATACCTTTCCATAAGTTGTGCTAACACCAAGGAGAGAGCAGTTACCAGATTTAGAGCTGGGCAGAAATTTCCTCTCTCAGATCAGGTCAACAGGATACTTCAGAAATCATTTCTGGATGGAATCATATTTCCCCTCCCCTACTGCAATTTGTGCAGATAGCAAGCTCAGCATCACAGAATCACAGAATCATCCAGGCTGGAAAGGAGCTCCAAGATCACCCATTCCAGCCACTTCACCCACCCCACTAAGTCTGTCACTACTCCATGTCCCCAAGCACCAGCTCCAGATGGCTCTTCAACACCTCCAGGGATGGCAACTCAACCACCACCCTGGGCAGCTGTGCCAGTGCCTCACAACCCTTTCCCTGAAAAAATTCTTCCTAATGTCCAGCCTAAACCTCCCCTGGCACAGCTTGAGGCCATTCCCTCTCATTCCATCATCAGTTACTTGTGGGAAGAGACCTCTGCCTGCCTCTCTACAACCTCCTTTCAGGTAGCTGCAGAGAGCAATGAGGTCTCCCCTCAGCCTCATTTTCTGCAGCCTAACCATCCCCAGCTCCCTCAGCCTCTCCTCACACCTTGTTCTCCAGCCCCTCACCAGCTCAGTTCCCTTCTCTGTCCAGCTCCAGCCCCTCCAGGTCCTTCCTCTGCTGCAGTGCCCAACACTGAGCTCAGCACTCCAGGTGCAGCCTCCCCAGCACTGAGTGCAGAGGGACAATCCCCTCCCTGCTCCTGCTGCCCACACTGCTGCTGAGCCAGGCCAGGATGCCCTTGGCCCTCTTGGCCCCCTGGGCACACTGCTGGCTCCTGTTCAGCCTCCTGTCAGTCAGTCCCCCAGGTCCTTTCCCCCACACATCTCTCAGCCATTCTCCCCCAAGCCTGCAGCATTCATGAGGTTGTTGTGGCCCAGGTGCAGGACCTGGCACTTGGCCTTGGTGAAGCTCACCCAGATGACCTCAGCCCATGGGTCCAAGCTCTCCAGGTCCCTCTGTAGAGCCTCCCCACCCTCAAGCAGATCATCATTCCCTCTGAACTTCATATCTCCTGCAACCTCACTGAAGGTGCCCTGGGTCCCCTCACCCAAGTCACTGATAAGGAAATTGGACAGGGCTGGTCCCAATCCTGAGCCCTGGGGAGCACCACCTAGGAGTGGCCTGCAGGTGGATTTAACTTCATTGACCAGTGCCCTTTGGGTCCAGCCAACCAGGCAGTGCTGTACCAGCTCCCCAGTTGAAGAGAGACAGAGACCTGCTGGAGAGAGTCCAAGGGAGAGCCAGGAGGATGCTTAGGGGACTTGAGCATCTCCCCTGTGAAGAGAGCCTGAGAGCCTTGGGGCTGTTTAGTGTGGAGAAGAGAAGGCTGAGAGGGATCTGATCAATGTCTATCAATAGCTGAGGGGTGGGGGTCAAGTGGAGGGGGCCAGGCTCTTTTGGGTGGTGCTCAGCGATAAGCCAAAGGAACAATGGAGACAAACTTGAACAAAGTTCAGCTCAACATGATGAGAAACTTCTTTCCAGTGAGGGTGACAGAGCCCTGGAGCAGGCTGCCCAGAGAGGTTGCGGAGTCTCCTTCTCTGGAGACTTTCCAACCCCACCTGGATGCATTCCTGTGCAGACTCCCCTGGGTGATGCTGCTCTGGCAGGGGGGTTGGACTGGATGATCTCTGGAAGTCCCTTTCAACCTCTCACGTTCTGTGATACTGTGATACTGTGAACTGAGACTATGGCAGAAGAAGGGAGTAAATCTGTACTCTGTCCCCTTCCCAAATCAAGGCCAGTTGGTTAACACAGCAGTGCTGAAGCCTTCTTGAACAAATGTCAGCAAATCAGGCTACAGGGCTTGTTCTGCCTGTAGTCTAAATGGGTAATAATTCCCAAGTGCCTTGAAGTCAGACAGCTTTTCAATCCTCAGCCTGAATTACTGCTGCAATTTTAACCTGCTTAGGTGAATAAATCATTCTAAAAAAATAAAAGTAAGAGGATATTGAACAGCCTAAGTATTTATGGTCTCTGGTTACACCGGTGCCGGACACAGGGCAAGAAAACCAATTTCCAGGGGTGCCCTACTTCATACATCACCAGTCAAGTATGCTAAAGTGCTGATGGCTAGGAACACTTCCCTATGCATGATTACACCATGGTGGCAGCACATATTTTTTCCTTATATGTTCCTTGGCTTGGAATTTAGAGGACATACCAGTGCTGAGTTTAAAAGACCAGAGCTCAAGAAGTTTCAGAATCACCGAATCAACCAGTTTGGAAGAGACCTCAGAGATCATCAAGTCCAACCTATTACCTAATCCCTAATCCCACCTGACAACTAACCCATGGCTCCAAGTGCCACATCCAAGTTTTTTTTGAACACCTCCAGGGATGGTGACTCCACCACCTCCCTGGGCAGCACATCCCAATGGCCAATTACTCTATCTGGGAAGAACTTTCTCCTCACCTCCAGCCTAAACCTCCCCTGGCACAGCTTGAGACTGTGTCCTCTTGTTCTGGTGCTGGTTGCCTGGGAGAAGAGCCCAACCCCCACCTGGCTACAACCTCCCTTCAGGGAGTTGTAGACAGCAATGAGGTCTGCCCTGAGCCTCCTCTTCTCCAGGCTAAACACCCCCAGCTCCCTCAGCCTCTCCTCACAGGGCTGTGCTCCAGACCCCATCACAGCCTTGTTGCCCTTCTCTGGACACATTCAAGAATCTCAATGTCCTTCTTAAATTGAGGAGCTCAGAACTGGGCACAGTACTCAACTTCTTCCTTCTCACATCATGAACTTAACTTCACATTTCTGCCCAAAACACTAGTTGGATCCATGATTAGACGTCATGGGGAGGGATGCTGAAAGGTCTGTCTCTTTTGCCTGTCATCTGTCTGTCTCAAAAAGCTGAATAGCTAAATAATAATATATATATGAATATAATAATAATAATAATAATAATAATAATAATAATAATAATAATAATAATAATAATAATAATAATGTGGTGGGTTGAAATTCCTCCCCAGCTGATTTGAGTGAATTACCCCCAAAATAAAATCACCAGACCAGCTCAGTTGGAAGCAAATGAAGCTCTATTTACAAGCAAAACTGCAATCTAGAAATATGAAATGCAATGAATATGTACAAAATAGACAATATTTACATGGATTTATAGTTTATAAACAGCACAAGGACCCCCCCTGGAGAAAACCAGGGGGCTACCAATAGCTTCTTCCTCTTTCCCCCCTTCCCCCCTGTACACAGGACAAGAGAAAGAGAAGAGCAGAGTGTAGCTGTTAGTACTTAGCCACAACAAGAACACAGCCAAGGTCAGCAACAGCCAAGCAAAAGCCACCAGCTGGCATCTGTTAGAGCAAAGAAGCTGAAAAGAAGAACAAGAGTTAGTTTATACAACTAACTTTATGGTAGTTATCAGACCAAAGGCATTATTTAGACCTCATCATTATTTTCCCTTTTCAATCCAGTGCTGATTTGATTACATTCTACCACATTTCTACTCTATCTATGGAAAATTTTCCCAGGCATCAGCCTGAAACTGCCACATATACTAAATGTGAGAGTAGCCAGTTAAGGCTATGTCCTTCCAAGTATGTGGTCTTTTTCTTTGATGGATGTAAACCAAACTGGGACTCAGGTGAGTGCCTCTGTAGCCTAACCAGGTGTTTGCATTCTCTTGCCTGGCTGTGATAGTGGCACAGTGCAGGAAGTCTTTGAAACACAAAAAAAGTAAAAACAAATTGCCAAGGTGAGATTACAGCCCAGTGCTCCAGGCCAATGCCTGTCAAACTGAATCTGTGGTGCAATCTGCTGCTCTAAGGCCATCTGCCCCAGACTTTTTGCTGATGGGAAAGTGCATTTTTGGCCTTTAAGCAGAATAAACTCCCTACAGAAAAAAAAAAAAAAAGAGGGGGATTCTTTAATCGTGGGGCTTGTTTATTGACTTGAAGGTTAGAATTTTAAATGACCTCAGGCTGAGCAGAATGCTTTTATTAATTGATTGTTGTTGTGTTTGGCTTTTTGTTTGGGGTTCTTTTTGTTTGTTTGTTTGTTTGTTTTTCCCCCTCTTCCAGTGCCTAAGAATTGTTGAGAGCTTGATTATCAGCCAAGTCACCTAGGTGAGGGTCTCCAGGCTCCATATTTCTAGGGACTAGGTCAAACCACTACAACATCACTGTGCTGTTGTAGAAAATGTCTTGAGATGCTTGAATGTGTCCACAGAGAAGGGCAACAAGGCTGGGGAGGGGTCTGGAGCACAGCCCTGTGAGGAGAGGCTGAGGGAGCTGGGGGGGTTTAGCCTGGAGAAGAGGAGGCTCGGGGGAGACCTCATTGCTGTCTACAACTCCCTGAAGGGAGGTTGTAGCCAGGTGGGGGTTGGGCTCTTCTCCCAGGCAACCAGCACCAGAACAAGAGGACACAGTCTCAAGCTGTGCCAGGGGAGGTCTAGGCTGGAGGTGAGGAGAAAGTTCTTCATGGAGAGAGTTGTTAGACATTGGAATGTGCTGCCCAGGGAGGTGGTGGAGTCACCATCCCTGGAGGTGTTCAAAAAAGGATTGGACGTGGCACTTGGAGCCGTGGGTTAGTTAGTCATGAGGTGCTGGGTGATAGGTTGGACTGGATGATCTCTGAGGTCTTTTCCAACCTTGTTGATTCTATGATTCTATGACATCTTTTAATGTTCAATAACATTTATTAGTCTGCATACTAAGAGAAAATAAGCAAAGTCTCTCTTTCAGGATGCCTAATAAATCCTGGGAGACAACAGGAAATTGTCCAAAGCATTTGGGTCAGGCTCACCACAGACTCTCACTGCCTTACAGGTTTGACAGACCAATAGCCTGATGCAGCCTGGCAAACTTTGTTTTGTTAAAGGCTTCAACAATGCAGTTTCTGCATGATTTCTAAGATTCACTTAAGGAAAAACTTCTTTGAATGCATTTCTGTGTAATTGTAAATTATTCATTCTAGCAGATTTGTAATCTCCTTTTCTCTGTGTGGCAGTCAGCTTGCTTTCCCCTTCATGCAGCTGAATTCTCCCTCATCTCTCTCCAGTTTTTATTACTGAAAATGCAGCAGGCAGAAGAACCTAATGAGGTTCAACAAGGATAAGTGCAGAGTCCTGCAGCTGGGAAGGAAGAATAAAATGCAGCAGGACAGGTTGGGAGGTGATCTGCTGGAGAGCAGCCCTGGGGAGAAGGACCTGGGAGTGCTGGGGGACAACAAGTTCTGCATGGGACAGCAATGTGCCCTGGTGGCCAAGAAGGCCAATGGGATCCTGGGGTGCATTCAGAGGAGTGTGTCCAGCAGATCCAGGGAGGTTCTCCTCCCTCTCTACTCTGCCCTGGTGAGATCTCACCTGGAATATTGCATCTAGTTCTGGGCTCCCCAGTTCAAGAGGGACAGGGATCTGCTGGAGAGAGTCCAAGGGAGGGCTCCAAGGATGCTGAAGGGACTGGAGCCCTGTCTGGTGAGGAGAGGCTGAGAGCCCTGGGGCTGGTTAGTTTTAACAGGAGAAAACTGAGAGGGGATCTGATCAATGTCTATCAATATCTGAGGTCTGGGGGTCAAGAGGGAGGGGACAGGGACAGGCTCTGCTCAGTTGCACCCTGGGATAGGACAAGGGGCAATGATTATAAACTATAGCCCAGGAGGTTCCACCTCAGCATGAGGAGGAACTTCTTCACTGTGGGGGTCCCAGAGCCCTGGAACAGGTTGCCCAGAGAGGTTGTGGAGTCTCCTTCTCTGGAGACTTTCCAGCCCTGTCTGGATGTGTTCCTGTGTGACCTGTGCTGGATTCTCTGGTCCTGCTCTGGCAGGGAGGCTGGACTCAAAGATCTCCAGAGGTCCCTGCCAACCCCTACCATGCTGTGAGCCTATGAGCCTGTGAGCCTGTGATAGTGGTGCTTTGTCAGTGCCCTCTGGGACCCAGAGCTGCAGAATGGAAGACAAGGTCATGCTGCAACTGCATGAAGTGCATTTCAATATTGTTAATAACTCTACCAATAATCTGAATTAGTTGAAAATAGATCAAGTTCTTAAAAAATGGGAGCAGAACTCAATTTCTGCTAAGCAGAAGGTGAATCAAAATCCTACTGCATTTTTGGCACATTTTGCCAAAAACCCCAGGCTAAATAGAGATGGAGAAATATAGGAAGGTGGCTACAGGAGCCAGTGGATGAAGTTTTTATCTTCAGTAGTTCCAGACATAAAGCTGAGCAAGCAACTCAGGTATTTATGGGGATAAATGAACTTTGCTGAACTTCTTCAAATTCTGGATTCTCTTTTCCTTATCCACTCCTTCTAGCATCCAACTTTGCTAGCACACCAGTGTGTTTCTAGTGCCAGTAATAATGTGTGAAGAGTGCAACTTTTAATTGCTATACTAAATTATACCCTTTATTTTTTCCCCTCTCTCTGCTCTCATACAAAATTGTTTCCTTTTTATTTAAGAGCCAGTGATCAAATGATTTAATGACATGATCTGTGGAGAGTTTCTGCTAAAGCAGATTTGACACCTCTGATAATTGAAGAGGTTTTGGCTCATTTCTTAGGAGAAATGGCTTGAGAGGGTCTCCAGGGTTTTAAGATTAAGTTCTGCCAATAAATCAACTTTTGGATACTGTTTTTAAGAATGCAATCCCTTCAAATGGCTTTCATTGCCATTTTAAGTCTAGTATTCAAATCATTGAATGAAATTATCTCTGGAGGTCCACAGTGGTCGAAAGCAATTTCTGGTGATGGACTTCAGCTACCTTTAGATTGATCTATAAAATGTTGCAGTAGTTGCTAAGTTTCAGGAAGCACCACCTGCAGCCATGAGATCTGGTTAAAATCTATGAACCCTTTTAGCCTCTGGATCAGCTGCCAGTGCTCCAAGTAAACACATCTGGAAGCAAAAGAATCACAGGATCGTAGAATTGTCAGGGTTGGAAGGGACCTCAAGGATCAACTAGTTCCGACCTAGCAGCATTGGTGAAATGTGAAAAATGAAGGTTGCTGAAGTCCTGCTCTGTAATATGTCTTACAGGCTGAAGTTTGGCAACAGCTGTCATGGAATTATAGAATTGTCAGGGTTGGAAGGGACCTCAAGGATCAGCCAGTTCCAACCCCCCTGCCATGGGCAGGGACACCTCACACTACAGCAGGTTGCTCACAGCCACATCCAGCCTGGCTGCTCGCAAAAACCTCCAGGGATGAGGCTTCCACCACCTCCCTGGGCAACCTCTGCCAGTGTCTCACCACCCTTATGGGGAAGAATTTCTTCCTAACATCCAATCTGAATCTCCCCATTTCTAGTTTTGCTCTATCCCCCCAGTCCTATCACTCCCTGACACCCTCAAAAGTCCCTCCCCAGCTTTCTTGGAGCCCCCTTTAGATACTGGAAGGCCACAAGAAGGTCTCCTCGGAGCCTTCTCTTCTCCAGACTGAACAGCCCCAACTCTCTCAGTCTGTCTGCATAGCAGAGCAGCTCCAGCCCTCTGCTCATCCTCATGGCCCTTCTCTGGACACCTTCCAGCACCTCCAGATCCTTCTTGTAACAGAGGCTCCAGAACTGGATGCAATCATGAACAGGATGCTGATGTCTTTAAATTCCTTTGGGTAATCATCTCAGATGTCAGAATACAGAAATTTGAGGTAAAAAATTGGCTTTTTTTTTTTTTTTCTCCTTCAAGTGAATCTTTCTTCTGCCTTTAGCATACTGTTTTCTGTGCAGGGGACATTTTGCCTGATGGCAGCTGTAGTGGGGTATATTTGTGCTCTTTGAAATTCTGACTTCAAAATGCTTTTACATTTTAACTCCAGACAAGAGTGGGAAGAGGCTTGGGATGGGAAGGAGTGGCAGGGGAATAGGAATTGCTGTGAGTGGGTTAGAATAAAGCAGCTGAAATGGAAGGGAACATTTATATGCTAACTCATGCCTCCTGTCACGATGGAAATAAGTTATGTAGAAGACAGAAGTTTCTGCTGAAGTTGGTGTAGCAGCCATCAGCATCTTCCTAGTGCATATAGGAGCTTGTGAACTAGCTGAATCCCTCTCTGAGGGCAGAGCTACTGGCAAAAGAAGAAGTGTAAGTTGCTCTCTTTATCCTTTCCACTCCATTAGTGCAACAACATAATGAAGTTTAGGGGAGTAGGTAGTTTGTTATGATGGAAGTGCCAACCCAGAGCGTAGGGGAGGTCATGCACTGCAGTGTCAAAGAAAATCATTGCTAATGGAGTAACTTAATTAAAATTAATTGGGTATGATTCTGTCTCATAAATGTAAGACTGATGTAGGTTATTTTCAGCTACTTCTTTGCTTGGGGTTAAACTCAGTTTGCTTAAGACATCCTGTGTTCTCTCTTTCCCTCTGTTATTGACATACAAGGTGCAGTGAAATGGTTCAAAGGTTTGGGGAATTCAGAGCTGGCAAAGGCATACCTGGGCATCTAAGCCTGTCCCTCTGCTAGGCCTTATTAGCAGCTGCTCATAGAATCATAGAATCATAGAATCATAGAATCAAGAAGGTTGGAAGAGACCTCAAGGATCATCGAGTCCAACCTGTCACCCTACACCTCATGACTATCTAAACCATGGCACCAAGTGTCACGTCCAATCCCCTCTTGAACACCTCCAGGGATGGTGACTCCACCACCTCCCTGGGCAGCACATTCCAATGGCCAACCACTCTCTCTGGGAAGAACTTTCCCCTCACCTCCAGCCTAAACCTCCCCTGGCACAGCTTGAGACTGTGTCCTCTTGTTCTGGTGCTGGTTGCCTGGGAGAAGAGACCAAACCCCTCCTGGCTACAACCTCCCTTCAGGCAGTTGTAGAGAGCAATGAGGTCTCCCCTGAGCCTCATCCCCTCATTCCTCAGCACATATGCAAATTGGTGTCACAATAAGGACTGTGTTCCTGACAGGGAAAAAGGAATTAAGTCTGACAAGACATGCTGCATGTTACGTATCAGCTGAAGGAAATATCTGCCTGGCCTTTAATGATTGGGTGACATTTTCAGCACTGCCTCAACTTTGGGATGGTAGCTGCAGACTGTAACCTATAACATCATAACAAACATGATGTTTTCCACATCGTTCCATGCAACTGGAAAATGTATGCTGATGGAAGGTGAAGAGCAGGTCTCTTTGTTGTGTCGTGGTAATAAAATACCTATTTATATTTGTTATTTGATATTTTTGGTGGGGCTGTCTTCAGACACCGCCGTAGCTTATTCACAAAGCACACACACAGGTTCTGTTAGGCGCTTGATGCCACAGGTTATGGGCTGCTCCTTGGCCTGGAGAGGGCTAAGGGACACTCTCCTTCTGGTTGCTCTGGCTCAGAGCTTCACTCAGCTCGCAGTCCTTGGTGGTGGCTCCTATCCTCTCAGGTGCTGAGGCTGTGGAGGGGTCTGGAGTTTTCCTCTTTGTCTCTCCGGTGCAGGGCTCTTGGAGCTTCTCTTGGCTCGCAGTCTGTGGCTGCGGCTCCTCTCCTCTTGGGCACTGAGGCTGTGGAGAGCTCTAGAGTTTTTCTCTCTGTCGTTCCAGTGGAAGGGCTATCAGAGCTCCATAAGGCTTGCAGTCCATGGTGGTGGGCTCCTCTCCTCTCCTCTCCTCTCCTCTCCTCTCCTCTCCTCTCCTC
>VXBD01002450.1:16369-35321 GCA_013399975.1 Indicator maculatus | reverse complement strand
CTTCTCTTCTCTTCTCTTCTCTTCTCTTCTCTTCTCTTCTCTTCTCTTCTCTTCTTTTTTCTTTTTTTCGCCTGGCTGTAATGGGTGAAATCATAGCTGTTTTAAATTGAAATTGCTCTACTTCTGTATATTAAGGCCATAGATTTTATTTCTGGCATGCTCAAAGTGCCTGTCAAAAGTTGGAATATTACCCCTTCTCCTTTTTTTTTTTTTCCTCAGTATTGCATTTCCATTTCTTTTTCTCTTGAAGGTATGCTTTCAAATACCTTCCTGCATTTTACTTTCTAATTACATGACAAAGATAAAGTTATTAATGCTGTGATAAACTATCTGACTGAGCTAGCTGGAGGGAATTCCATTTTTTTTTTTTTGCTTAACTTCCAACATTTATCAAGCCCTAAACTGCTAAGAATTAAATTGGGCCCTGAGAGATAACACTTCCTCGCCAGCGTTGTGTTAAATCTGACACCAACATCCAGGGGTTATTTTCAGTGCTGCTTGATTGGCATGATGAAAAATCAAAGTAAAAATTACAGCACATTTCTAAAACATGAGATTTTATCTTTGCTTATAGGCACTGTTTTCGCCTCTCATTATAAAGAAAAATTACAGCGAGATGCTTCGGTGTTCTCCACAAGTGATGCCTCACATTATCAACTGTCAGGTCGACCATATCAAAGGCAATTCTTGGCCTCTGTTGCCTTGACAACACATCTTACTTTTGGCCTTCTTTGTCAATTTGGATTCTTGAGTTCATAGAATTTAATTAAGCTGCCATTAAAAAACAACAACAACAACAAAAAAATCCCAAACCAACCAACCAAACAGAAAAAAAAAAAACAATTTTCTTTTCCCTGGTAAGGAATCATTCAGGGATGCCACAGAATGTGAAATACATTCAAGTAAAACAATTAAGTGGGTTCTATAACAATCTGGTCCTTGGCTGCATCCGTTGCCAGCAGAGCCAGAGAGGTGATTCTGACACTTTGCTCTGCTCTGCTGAGACCTCACCTGCAGTGCTGTGTGCAGGTCTGGAGCCCTCAATATAGGAAGGACATGGACCTGATGGAGAGGGTCCAGAGGAGGGCCATGAAAATGCTCAGGGGGTTGGAGCAGCTCTGCTCTGAGGACAGGCTGAGGGAGCTGGGGGTGTTCAGCCTGGAGAAGAGAAGGCTCCAGGGAGACCTAAGAGCAGCCTGCCAGGACCTGAAGGGGGCTCCAGGAAGGCTGCAGAGAGACTGTTTGCAAAGGGCTGCAGGGACAGGACGAGGGACAATGGCTTCAAACTAGAGCAGAGCAGATTGAGATTGGATATGAGGAACAAGTTCTTTACCATAAGGGTGGTGGAACACTGGAAGAGATTGCCCAGGGAGGTGGTTGAGGCTCCTTCCCTGGAGATATTGAAGGTGAGGCTGGATGAGGCCCTGGGCAACCTGATCTAGTTGGGGATGTCCCTGCTGACAGTGGGGAGGTCAGACTGGATGAGCTTTGGAGGTTCCTTCTTGCCTGGACCATTCTATGATTCTGCAGCTATGCAGCCAATTTATATAGGGGGGATAAAGATGCAATATTATGGGATGGAATAATGTAACTTCCTGTGTCCCCCTGCTGGGGCTGGGCTGTTCAGCTCCTTGTGGCCTCTGGTACTCTAGAGGCACCATCTCTACTGTTAGGACATAGTCCTCAACTGATAACAATTATCTGCTGGCAGCTGAGTGCATCTTCTCATCTGCTCTGCTCGGAGGTTTCGGTGTGTGAGACTGTCACCTGATGGAGAACCGCTCACTGCAGCTCTTTCTACCTCCCTGCACCCTCCAATCTTTCCTCTTGATTCAGTGCTGGAGGTTGTGAGGGGTTGTTTTTCCAAGTGACCCAGAGACTTTTCCTCCAGGAGCCATTGCTGAACTATAGAACTGTGCTGCTTTCTGGAAGGCACTGAGCTTAATGTCAATGTTTCCAATGCTGCAGAGCTGATGTCAGCCCATGATGAGGTGCTTCAGTGGTTCATTGCCTCCAGTGTTAAAAATATCCTCCTTATTTTAGGACTATATTAATCTTACTTCAGCTTTTGGCCATTCATTGCTGAGTCTCCCATTCCCCATTTTTTCTGCTTTATGTAGTTCTTAAAGACCATACTGCAGTTACCCTCTTCCATTCCTTCAGATCAAGGAAACAAATCACCACTCCTTTTTATGGCATACTTTCCTGGTTATTTAGGCACAGGGCTTGAGGTTGTCATTTCTATATCAATATCCCTCTTTCAGTCTCTCTCTGGAGACATTCAAAACCTGCCTGGGTGTGTTCCAGAGGGATCCTGCTCTGGCAGCGGGGTTGGACTGGATGAGCTTTTGAGGTCCCTTCCAGCCCCTAATATTCTGTGATTCTGTGGTTTGAATCCTCTCAGTCTTCACCAATTTTTCTGCAGTGTGAACACCCAGCCAGGACCCACCCAAGGGAGCACCTGAATTCACTGCCAGATGCAGGGGTACCTCCTGAGCCTATTCAGTGTTTGCTTACCTGTACACATCTGAGCTTATTGTTTAACATCCACCACTGCAGAAGGTTGATCACATTCATCTGACTAGGTACTGTGACCTGTAAATCTTCATCTTCACTAACTCTAGCCTTTGCTGTTGACCCCTGGGAACATGGCAGCATAACAGTCTGCATGGAAAAGTAAGAAAAATATGGAGAGAGAGAGGGAAAAAAACCCAACAGATGGCTTTGTTCAAATCTGTCATTACAAAATTAAATTACATTCCAATTTTGTTTGACAAGACAAGAAAAAAAAATCAGTCCTTGGTATTTGTTGTGACTCCTACCCTTAGAGATTATTTTCCTCTAATTTACTTGAAATTCTGGGTTTCCTGTCACTTGAAATCACTATTTCTTGGTCTGCTGCTCAGTAAAAGGGTAGCAGAAGTGACAAATCATCAATCAAGCTGAAGTATGTGATCTTTTAATACAGTTGTGTTTTCAAAACACATAACTATGGCACAACAAAGCAAATCACACTATGCCACATCTTGACATTGTCTGCTCTAGCAATTTCATTTCACAGAATCACAGAACACATCAGGTTGGAAGAGATCTCCAAACTCCTCCAGTCCAACCTTCCACCCAGCACTGCAGGGTCAGCACTAAACCATGTCCCTAAGCACCAGCTCCACACACTGCTGAAAAACCTCCAGGGATGGGGACTCCAGCACTGCCCTGGGCAGACCATTCCAATGGCTGAGATCCCTCTCTGGGAACAAATATTTCCTAGCAGCCAGCCTCAACCTCCCCTGCTGCAGCTTGAAACCATTTCCTCTGCTCCTGTCCTTCTTATCAAGAAGAGGCTGCCCCCTCCTTTCAGGTAGCTGTTGAGAGCTCTAAAAGATTATTAAAGTAATTTAGAGGCCAAATGCAGCACAAATATGATTTTGTGCCACAACAGTAGCAAGTGCAGTAAGTTGCAAAGTTCCCAGTAGAAAGCCAATGGCATCCTGGCTGGGATCAGAAGCAGGGTGGGCAGCAGGGACAGGAGGTGATCATCCCCCTGTGCCCAGCACTGCTGAGGCCACACCTCCAGTGCTGGGTTCAGTTCTGGGCCCCTCACTACAAGAGGGACATTGAGGGGCTGGAGAGTGTCCAGAGAAGGGCAATGAGGCTGGAGAAGGGCCTGGAGCACCTGGGCTGTGAGGAGGGGCTGAGGGAGCTGGGGGTGTTCAGTGTGGAGAAGAGGAGGCTGAGGGAGACCTCATTGCTGAAGAATGAATCCTGAAGAGAGATTTCTTGGATAAAAAGGCAAAGAGCATAGAATAAAAAGGTACCCAGACAAACAGAAAAACAAAATCAAACACCAACTGGTGTGTTACAAACTGCCTTAGAAACAACTTTTACTCACAATACCAGATTAACTTGGACTATAAGGGTGAGGGATCTGCTGCTGAAAACTCTTTCTCAGCATACAAAAAAACCCCCAAAAAACCCCCAAACCTAAACCAAACTGAAAATCAAAACCAAAAAAACAAAAACCAATTAAACAAAAACCCAACAAAAACAAAACCCCAAACCCAGCCAAACAAAAAAACAACAAAACCAAAACAAACCAATCAACAAATGAAAACAACATCTACAAAGCCCAAACCCCAACCAACCAAAGAGCCAAACCCAAAGAGGAGCAGAATACATTTGGATGGAGGGAGTGTTATGTGAGAGAGCAAAAGGTCCTGACTCTGTGCTCTACATCCACATGTGCTCAAGGCAAACTCTGTCTGGCTGTGCACTTCTTCACCCAAGGGCTTCTAGCTTTGCTATCAGCCTCAGCAGAGGTCCCAGCATCAGCTTACAGCCATGGAACAGCTTGTAAAGTCCTCAGGGACTCAAGTACAGGCCAGTGAACAATAATACTGAAGACAGTACTGTACAGTGGCCATGCATAGCTTTGTCTTTTTTTTTTTTAAATGCCTTTTCACTTTCTGCATGAACAAATAATTCCCTGTTAGGGTTAGTGCAGAGTCACATCCTTCTTGGCCTTTTTATTCTAAGTTTCAGAGTATCACAGTAGCACAATACATTAGAGGTTGTAAGGGACCTCCAGAGATCATCCAGTCCAACCCCCCTGCCAGAGCAGCATCACCCAGGGCAGTCTGCACAGGAATGCATCCAGCTGGGGTTGGAAAGTCTCCAGAGACTCCACAACCTCTCTGGGCAGCCTGCTCCAGGGCTCTGTCACCCTCCCTGTAAAGAAGTTTCTCCTCATGTTGAGCTGAAACCTTCTCTGTTCCAGTTTGTCTCCATTGTTCCTTGGCTTATTGCTGTGCACCACCCAAAAGAGCCTGGCCCCCTCCACTTGACCCCCATCCCCCAGCTATTGATAGACATTGATCAGATCCCTCTCAGCCTTCTCTTCTCCACACTAAACAGCCCCAGGGCTCTCAGGCTCTCTTCACAGGGGAGGTGCTCAAGTCCCCTAAGCATCCTCCTGGCTCTGCCTTGGACTCTCTCCAGCAGGTCTCTGTCTCTCTGGAACTGAGGAGCCCAAAACTGAACACAGCATTCCAGTTTATTAATTACATTGGGAAAAAAACTAAATAAATGGAAACTCTAATTAACTACAAGATGGTGTGGTGGTTTGGCCCTGGCTGGGGCCCAAATGCCCCCCAAAGCCACTCTACCAATCCCCTTCTTAGATGGACAGGGGAGAGGGGAAAATAGAAGAAAAGGCCCCTAAAAAGATAGCAGCCATTTAATAGTGCCAAGCAAGAGCAAACCAACATTCTCTGCTTCCCACCAACCCAGATGGTGTTTTGGTCATCCCAGTAAGCAGGGCTCCAATGCACATAGTGCTTGCCCCAGAGAACAGATGCCACAGAGGAATTACACATGGATTTCCTAAGGGGAGATCCTGCCTGACTAACCTGATAGCCTTCTATGAAGTGATGACCAAGTGAGTAGATGAGGGCAGAGCAGTGGATGTCAGCTACCTTGACTTCAGTAAAGCTTTTGATGCTGTCTCCCATAACCTCCTCATAGAACAGCTCAGGAGATGTGGCACAGATGGCTGTCAGTGAGGTGGATTGAGAACTGGCTCCACAACAGAGTTCAGAGGTTGTCATCAGTGGCACAGACTCACCTTGGAGGCCTGTGGCCAGTGGTGTCCCCCAGGGATCAGTCCTGGGTCCAGTTTAGTTCAATGTCTTTATCACCAACCTGGCTGAGGGCATTGAGAGTCCCCTCAGCAAGTTCTGATGATACCAAACTGGGGGGTGGCTGTCAGGCTGCGCTGACATCCAATGTGACCTGGATGGGCTGGAGGGCTGGGTCCATCAGGTGTAAGGAAGTTCTTCTCCCTCTCTTCTCTGCCCTGCTGAGACCACAGCTGCAATCCTGTGTCCAGTTTTGGGCTCCCCAGGTGAAGAGAGACAGAGACCTGCTGGAGAGAGTCCAAGGGAGTAAGCTGAGCTAGGAGGGAGGTTGGATTGGAGGAGCTCTGAGGTCTCTTCCAGCCTAGGCTGTTATTCTATGATCTGTATGAACTGAAATTGTGAATACTCAGTTGCTTAAGCAGAGATGGAAGAGATCTTTGATACTGTTCTAGGAAACAAGAGTGAATGTCCCAGTGTGCTGCTGGATTATTTCTTTGGAATGTTCTGTATATTCTGTGCTGCCAATGCAGTACAGTTTAGAAAGCTGCCATTTAAGTCCACATATCTTACTGTGATATTAAGTGTATTTAAACCCCATAAAATGCCTTCTAATTTATTTTTCATTTAGTCCATTTAATAAAATAGCAATAATGTTCTTTCAAGTGAAGGTTATGGAAGGAAAATTGCTCCTACTTTTAAAATACACTCCTCAATTTGCTGTGCCATTTATTGCACTGCAGAAGTCATTTACCCTCTGGAACATTCACTTAGAATGAAAATTATTGCTTAATTTCTTTAAAAAACACTGCAGATTGGTCATGTTCTTCATAACTTTAAATGAAACTCTGTACATTGTTAATGCTTCATAGTTATGCCTGGCAATATATTTGGAATTTCATTTCTCCCTCCTATTGTTTTATATTTTGCTTTCTGGAAGTTTTCTCATCTTCTGCAGTCTTTGGAGTGATATTTAAGAGGAAGAAAAAAGGTGACACTGATGAAACTTAGTTATCTCAAAGTGCTGTTGCCTGTAGAACCTTTGTTGGGTTTGAAGAGGCATGGGACAAGAAACACTTGGTTCAGCCACACTGATGGAAGGAAATGAACTTCTGTTGTTTCTCCATGCTTGGAAGACATCATAGAAGAAATGTTAAATTGAATTTAACCCTTGAGCCTGCTTGAAGTTTAAGCACCATTTCTGCATTAGGTACTTTCTGTTCTCCTCCCATCCTTCTGTGCAAACCTTTCCTACAATCAGGACTGCACTATAGAATCAGAGAATTGTCAGGGTTGGAAGGGACCTCAAGGATCAGCTGCCAGTGCTCCAAGTAAACACATCTGGAAACAAAAGAATCACAGGATCGTAGAATTGTCAGGGTTGGAAGGGACCTCAAGGATCAACTAGTTCCGACCTAGCAGCATTGGTGAAATGTGAAAAATGAAGGTTGCTGAGGTCCTGCTCTGTAATATGTCTTACAGGCTGAAGTTTGCAAATAGCTGTCATGGAATCATAGAATTGTCAGGGTTGGAAGGGACCTCAAGGATCAGCCAGTCCCAACCCCCCTGCCATGGGCAAGGACACCTCACACTACAGCAGGTTGCTCACAGCCACATCCAGCCTGGCTGCTCTTAAAAACCTCCAGGGATGAGGCTTCCACCACCTCCCTGGGCAACCTCTGCCAGTGTCTCACCACCCTCATGGGGAAGAACTTCTTCCTAACATCCAATCTGAATCTCCCCATTTCTAGTTTTGCTCCATTCCCCCCAGTCCTATCACTCCCTGACACCCTAAAAAGTCCCTCCCCAGCTTTCTTGTAGCCCTCTTCAGACACTGGAAGGCCACAAGAAGGTCTCCTCAGAGCCTTCTCTTCTCCAGACTGAACAACCCCAACTCTCTCAGTCTGTCTCCAGAGCAGAGCAGCTCCAGCCCTCTGCTCATCCTCATGGCCCTTCTCTGGACACCTTCCAGCACCTCCAGATCCTTCTTGGAACAGAGGCTCCAGAACTGGACCCAGAGCTCCAGGTGTGGTCTGAGCAGAGTGGAGCAGAGGGGGAGAATCCCCTCCCTGACCCTGCTGGCCACACTTCTCTTGCTGCAGCCCAGGCTCTGCTTGGCTCTCTGGGCTGCAAGTGCTCACTGCTGGCTCCTGTTGAGCTTCTCATCCCCCAGCACCCCCAAGGCCTTTTCTTTGGGGCTGCTCTTCAGCCAGTCCCTGCCCTGCCTCTATCAGTGCCTGGGATTGCCTCAACCCAGCTGCAGGACCTTGCAGTTGGCCTTTTTGTTCAGAAGGTACAAGTCCAAGACTGAGTAGATCTGTAGCCATGACCCTTTAGAATTTAATTTCTCTCTTTCAGTGATTTCCATATAAAATACTCTCAATGCAGAAGTAACAATATGTGTTTTCTCAACTGCCAGCCCTCCATAGTACCTCTGGGAGCTGTAAATCAGGCTCTGCTGCAACTTTAATGATGTTGCTGTGCTTAAAGGGTATTTTTCATTATATAATTGCCCTCCACTTACACCTGTGCAGTCCTGTTAGTCAATATGAGGAGTTGTAACTCTTTGGAACTGCTGATTTGGTGCATAAGAGCAAGGCTACAATCAGTAGTTTGCCTTTGTTGTCCTGCAAACTATGACAGGACATAACAACTATGGTTTATGTTTCCCCATAGAGCAGTTTTGTTGCTCCCTATTTGAGCCTTGCACATGGCAGAGTATTTCATGGGACAAGAATCCCAAAGTGCCCTCCTTCCCACCCCCTCAGAAAGAGGTAATTTCAACACCATTTCCCTATAGGGATGTGAAAAAACAATTGGACTCTTGGCTTGGGTTTAATATTTTACTCTCAGGCTCCTTGCTGGAGTCTTTTCTTGAATCTCTGAGCTCCAAGTCTTAGGCTCCTCATTCCTTCAAATAGATCTGCTCAGTTTCTAAGACTTGCACCTTGCTCTGGGATGGTTCAGGAGGAAAGAGCTCGTGGGACTTCTTCACTCTTAGCTAATTGGGTACCTTACAGCTTTCATCACAACTAAGAGCTGTCTGCATTCTTTCCCAAAACAGGGAATTTTCTTACAAGTCTTCCAATCTGAAATGAGGTTTAGTCTGCCACTTTGCTCTGCTCTGCTGAAACCTCACCTGGAGTGCTGGGCACAGGTCTGGAGTCTTCAATGTAGGAAGGACATGGAGCTGATGGAGAGGGTCCAGAGGAGGGCCATGAAAATAATCAGGGGGTTGGAGCAGCTCTGCTCTGAGGTCAGGCTGAGGGAGCTGGGGGTGTTCAGCCTGGAGAAGAGAAGGCTCCAGGGAGACCTAAGAGCAGCCTGCCAGGACCTGAAGGGGGCTCCAGGAAGGCTGCAGAGAGACTGTTTGCAAAGGGCTGCAGGGACAGGACGAGGGACAATGGCTTCAGACTAGAGCAGAGCAGATTGAGATTGGATGTGAGGAACAAGTTCTGCACCATGAGGGTGGTGGAACACTGGAAGAGGTTGCCCAGGGAGGTGGTTGAGGCTCCATCTCTGGAGATATAGAAAGTGAGGCTGGACAGGGCTCTGGGCAACCTGATCTAGTTGGGGATGTCCCTGCTAACTGCAGGGAAGTTGGACTGGATGAGCTTTGGAGGTCCCTTCCAGCTTGGACCATTCTGTGATTCTATGATTCTATATAACTGGCCTAATAGTGGGAATCACAGTGGCCTCAGCAAAGTGATTGTGTTGAGACAGAAAGCTGGAAGCAATCACCCCTGCCACCTGGCATGCAGACAATGTGATTTGTCTTCTTCTCTGCAGAGCCAGGTGTGTTGGTGGAGGTGGTGTGCTCAGGCAGTACATGAGAGGGGGCTGGCAGTCATGTAACAGTCAAAGGTAACCCCACAGTTTTTGGCCAGCCTGGCTAAATAAATAGATTTTATTGCTTTTCAAGGCTGTGACTCAGAGAGGGACCTGAGGGTTCTGTTTGACAGTTGATTAAATGTGAGTCAGCAGTGCCCAGGTGGCCAAGGAAGCCAATGGCAATGTACATGTAAGGGAAAGAAAGCAGTTTAGGCTTTCCTGTGGTGCCTGTGCTTGACCTTGGATCTCTAGCTGGGTAGTGAATGTTGGAAATGCAAGCCCCTTTTTTATTTCATTTTTCCCCCTCATATCCTGATAAAATATTTTATAAAAGAAATGATTGTTTGTCCAACCCCCACTGGTGATTCCTGGATCGTTTCCACAGAGCTGAGCATGTTGCCCAAGGCCCTGCTCCACTCCCATGGTGTGGAAAGGCAGCTCTGAATCTGTCTGGCAGTGGCAACCAAAAAGAGAAGGGATCCTTTCCCTCTGTGTGGGAAGGTAGTGCAGAAGTGTTGTAACAAGTGTGTCTATAATCACCTCTGAAGGTGAGACAAATGCTCAGGGCTGCAAAGATCACAGAATCACAGAATCACAGAAACATTCAGCTTGGAACAGAACCTCAGCATCACCAAGTCCAACCCAGAACCCCACTCTACAAGGTTCACCCCTAAACCACAGCCCCAAGCACCACATCCAAGCCACCTTGAAACACAGCCAGGCTTGGGGACTCCACCCCCTCCCTGGGCAGCACATTCCAATCCCTGACCACTCCTGATGGAAAAAATCTTCCTCATGTCCAGTCTAACCCTGCCCTGCTGCAGCTTGAGGCTGTTCCCTCCTTTTCTGTCACTAATTACCTGTGAGAAGAGACCAGCACCAACCTCTCCACAAGCTCCTTTCAGATAGCTGTAGAGAGCCCTCAGCTTCGGGATGATGAAGGGACTGGAGAGCAGCCCTGGAGAGAAGGACCTGGGACAATGGGATCCTGGGGTGCATTCAGAGGAGTATGTCCAGCAGATCCAGGGAGGTTCTCCGCCCCCCTCTGCCCTGCTGAGACCTCACCTGGAATATTGCATCCAGTTCTGGGCTCCCCGGTTCAAGAGGGACAGGGACCTGCTGGAGAGAGTCCAAGGGAGGGCTCCAAGGATGCTGAAGGGACTGGAGCAGTGCCTGGTGAGGAGAGGCTGAGAGCCCTGGGGGTGGTTAGCCTGGAAAGAAGATTTGAGAGGGAATCTGATCAATGTCTATCAATATCTGAGGGCTGGGAGTCAAGAGGGAGGGGACAGTCTCTGCTCACTTGCACCCTGTGATAGAACAAGGGGCAATGGATATAAACTCCAGCACAGGAGGTTCCACCTCGACATGAGGAGTAACTTCTTCACTGTGAGGGTCCCAGAGCACTGGAGCAGGGTGCCCAGAGGGGTTGTGGAGTCTCTCTGGAGACTTTCCAGTCCTGTCTGGATGCATTCCTGTGTGACCTGTGCTGGGTTCTCTGGTCCTGCTCTGGCAGGGGGGTTGGGCTCAAGGATCTCCAGAGGTCCCTTCCAACCCCTAGGATCCTGTGAGCCTGAGAAATGCTTAGATTCGAGTCTTCAGATGGTGTTGTTGTGCTTCCATGCAGACAGTACCCCCTACAAATCTGGTTTGAGGACAGCAGTGTGACATCTGCCGCTCATTAAGAAGATTTTTTTTTTTACATCTTTAGTTTTAAAATCGATGGTGTTGCATTTTTGGCAAGCCTTAAGACACCTCCCTCTGTTGTTCCTGAGTTATCCATCAGCTTTCCTTCACACCTTTCTCTTTGTTTGTGGTGGGGTTGCAAGTGGGCTCAGATTTAATTTAAGGAGGACTTCCTGCATGTACAGAACAGTGTGGGGCTGTGTTTAGGGATGCAAAAAAAAATAAAATAAAATTGAGTGGGTTTAAAAGCACCACAGTTTGTTCTTTTGGTGCTTGAAAAAAAATCAGTGTTCAGTTCCCCAGCTCTTAAGGTTTTTTTACTAGGCAAGTGGTATGGTAGGATCTGCCTGAACATTTGATTTCATATGGCCTGTTAATAGAGGGCTCCTTTAAACTGCCATAAAGGGGAATTAGACATTAGCTGTAGTCAGATGAGACTGGGGTGGCACTTGCTCACTTCCCCTTGTGAATGTATTAATCACAGAATCACAGAATTAACCAGGTTGGAAAAGACCTCAGAGATCATCAAATCCAACCTATCACCCAACATCATCCAATCACCTAATCCATGGCACTGAGTGCCTCACCCAGGCTGGTTTTGAACACGTCCAGGGATGGTGACTCCACCACCTCCCTGGGCAGCACATCCCAATGGCAAATCTCTCTGTCTGGAAAGAATTTCTTCCTCACATCCAGCCCAAACCTCCCCAAGTGCAGCTTGAGACTGTGTCCCCTCCTTCTGTCACTGGTTGCCTGGGAGAAGAGACCAACCCCACCCGGCTACATCTTCCCTTCAGGGAGTTGTAGAGAGAAATGAGGTCTCCCCTGAGCCTCCTCTTCTCCAGGCTAAACACCCCCAGCTCCCTCAGCCTCTCCTCACAGGGCTGTGCTCCAGACCCCTCCCCAGCCTTGCTGCCCTTCTCTGGACACATTCCAGCATCTCAACATCTCTCTTGAACTGAGGAGCCCAGAACTGGACACAGCACTCAAGGTGAGGTCTAAGCAGTGCTGAGCACAGGGCAGGATGACTTCCCTGCTCCTGCTGGCCACACTCTTCCTGATGCAGGCCAGGATGCCATTGGCCTTCTTGGCCACCTGGGCACACTGCTGGCTCATGTTCAGCTGCTGTCACCCAGCACCCCCGGGTCCCTTTCCACCTGGCTGCTCTCAGCCACTCTGTCCCCAGCCTGTAGCTCTGCATGAGGTTGTTGTGGCCAAAGTGTAGAACCCTGCACTTAGCCTTGTTCAATCTCATGCCCTTGGACTCTGCCCATCTGTGCAGCCTGGCCAGGTCCCTCTGAGGAGCCCTTCTACCCTCTAACAGATCAACTCCTGCTCCCAGCTTGGTGTCATCTGCAAACTCACTGATGATGGACTCAATCCCCTCATCCAGATCATCAATAAAGATATTGAACAGGATGGGGCCCAGCACTGATCCCACCTGTCTGTCATTGCCCCACCTAACCCCTCCTCTGTTTCATTGCATTCTTATACACCAATGTGCTATCCTCACCCATTTCCCAGAAGGAGAATGGATGCTGAAAATTTGCTTAAAATGATATTTGCTGTGCCAAACTGAAAAATGTCTCAGGGAGTGTCTGCTTTTCTCCTTCTCTTTTCTTATTTTTCCCTCCTTTTCTTCCCCTCTTTTTTTCCTTTTTTCCCCCTTTTTTCCTTTCTTTTTCCTTTTTTTTTTCTCTGTAAAGCTTTGTATAAATGAAGCCTAAATACTAACAAAATGCAAGAAAAACAGTCTGTGGGGGATGCCATTTGATTAATTTATTCATCTCTTAAAATATGTTATCTAGCTGCCTCAGGTCTCCTTTTTTTTTTTCTTTATTTTTTTTCCAGTAAGAGGTATTTACATTTGTTTGCTTAAGAAATTACATTTTTGGTGTCCTTCTGTCAAGTTGTGGATTCCCAGTATCAATGCTGCCTTTTCCTGAGGAGCAGAGTGGGTCAGTGCTTCTGCAGATCGTGATGCCTGAGAGGATAACTTCATATTGCCCAGAAGCAGCCAAGGCTCTTGAGCCTTCTGAAAGGATAAGAATGATGCCCCCCTGCCCTCTCCAGCTTGGGTTAAAGTAAAGGTGGATAGGAACTGCTCTGCACACCCCTAGGCCCCATAAAAAGTTTTTCAAGAGGAAGGTTGTCTTCCTTTATCAGTAATGGACCAGCTAGTGGTTGAGCTATGGGTAGCATCCCTAACAGTTTCTTTTTTATTTTAAAGATATTTTTTGTGAGAAAAAAAATGCAGTGTCATAGTACCACAGTACATTAGAGGTTGGTAGGGACCTCCAGAGATCATCCAGTCCAAGACCCCTGCCAGAGCAGCAGCACCCAGGGGAGTCTGCACAGGAATGCATCCAGGTGGGGTTGGAAAGTCTCCAGAGAAGGAGACTCCACAACCTCTCTGGGCAGCCTGCTCCAGGGCTCTCTCACCCTCACTGGAAAGAAGTTTCTCCTCATGTTGAGCTGAAACCTTCTCTGTTCAAGTTTTTCTCCATTGTTCCTTGGCTTATCACTATGCACCACCCACAAGAGCTTGGCCCCTCCACTTGTCACAACTAACACATTGCCAGCAGTGTTGTTTCTCTCTTGTGTCCTTTAAACAGGGATGTTGTCTTTGGGAAATGTTTAATTTTCATCTGGCAGTGGTTGTTATTTCAAAGGGGCTAAAGCAGAGCTCTTTGTCTCCTCTCCATTAGTGCAGGATGCAGCCTTCCTAGTTGCTGTGGGCACTAAAATCTTCTTTTTTTTCCTTTTTTTTCTCCTTTGGCCTTGATTTCGTTCTCAGTGTTGATTACCTTTTATAGCCCAGCATCTGCTTTCTGGTACAACTCTAACATGCAGCTTTTCTTAGCCACATGCAAATCTTAAAGCCAGAGCAATTCATATCCCAATCAATGCAATATTCTGTTTTCTGCTCTTGGCAGGTGCTGTGGTTTCTGATCCACACCTATTCGGGGTTGGTCTTCACCCACTTTGGGGGTCATTGGGTGACAAATGAAGGCACCAACCCTGTTGCTGTATAGCAATGAGATTCCAGACATGCAGAGAGCAGAGAATCTCAGAAGTCTTCTCTGAAGCCCTTTATTGTAGCATTGTAGAGTCCCCAGCATTACAGAATCTCAGAGTACCACTTACAGCAGAAGTCCTGGAAGCCCTTAACAGATGAAGCAGCTAACAGAAGCCCTGAACATATCCCTAGCAGCATCCCTACACCAAAGCCCTGGCCAGAAGTAGCTAACAGAAGCAGGAGTCCCTAGCAGACCTAACCCCTCCAAGACTTTCCTAAGTCCCTAACCCAAGGGTAAGTCTTGCTCAGCATGGCTGTTTTTTTATACTTTTTATCTTTTATCAGTCCTTCACCCAGTAAAACCCAACCACATCTATAAGCTAAAACCTTTTCCCAGTGAGAGGTTCTAGCATGTCAAGGAGGAGGCTTCTGCAGCATGTTCCAATGCCAGTGTGCCAAGGTGAGGCTGCTGTTCTTGGCACCCATGGAATGTGATGGTTTTGCTCTAGGCAGCCTGCTAAGGAATTGGTCAGCTAAGGAATCCTGCACTCTGCATTGCAGCCAGCAGCTGCCCTCACAACAGCGGCTGCAAAAATTCCAACCTGCTGCTGCAGTATTTTCATTAACCTGTGGCTTAGAGCACTTTTCCTGCTCTCAGATAACCTTTCTTATCACCCTGCTGTTCTCAGTCATGCCAGAATAAGATTCTCTTTGTTTTTATTACTTTCTTCCTGTTCATGCTGCTGGAGGCCTTTCCCAGCCTGGGGGTTGTTTGTGTGTTACCACACCATCACATCCTGTTTCAGACAGCCCAGTGTGGAAGGATTTTGTTGCCCATGCAGTAGCATGTTAGTAGGCTTCCAGCTTTTGGTTTGGGGAGCACTGCCATTGACAGTTCTGAGCCCCATTCTGTTCAATACCTTTATTGATGATCTGGATGAGGGGATTGAGTCAGTCATCTGTAAATTTGCAGATGACACCAAGTTGGGAGCAGGAGTTGACCTGTTGGAGGGTAGAAGGGCTCTGCAGAGGGACCTTGCCAGGCTGCACAGATGGACAGAGTCCAACAGGATGGCATTCAACAAGTGCCAGTGCCAGGTGTTGCACTTTGGCCACAACAACCCCATGCAGAGCTACAGGCTGGGGTCAGAGTGGCTGAGAGCAGCCAGGTGGAAAGGGACCTGGGGGTGCTGGGTGACAGCAGCTGAACAGGAGCCAGCAGTGTGCCCAGGTGGCCAAGAAGGCCAATGGCATCCTGGCCTGCATCAGGAATGGTGTGGCCAGCAGGAGCAGGGAAGTCATCCTGCCCTGTGCTCAGCACTGGTTGGACCACACCTTGAGTGCTGTGTCCAGTTCTGGGCTCCTCGATTCAAGAAGGACATTGAGAGACTTGAATGTGTCCAGAGAAGGGCAACGAGGCTGGGGAGGGGTCTGGAGCACAGCCCTGTGAGGAGAGGCTGAGGGAGCTGGGGGTGTTTAGCCTGGAGAAGAGGAGGCTCAGGGGAGACCTCCTTGCTGTCTACAACTCCCTGAAGGGAGGTTGTAGCCAGGTGGGGGTTGGTCTCTTCTCCCAGGCAACCAGCACCAGAACAAGAGGACACAGTCTCAAGCTGTGCCAGGGGAGGTTTAGGCTGGAGGTGAGGAGAAAGTTCTTCCCAGAGAGAGTGGTTGGCCATTGGGATGTGCTGCCCAGGGAGGTGGTGGAGTCACCATCCCTGGAGGTGTTCAAGAGGGGATTGGACGTGGCACTTGGTGCCATGGTTTAGATAGGCATGAGGTGTAGGGTGACAGGTTGGACTTGATAATCCTTGAGGTCTTTTCCAACCTTATTGATTCTGTGTGATTCTGTGTGTGACACACAGAAACCTGCACCACCTCCTGTCTCTCTCCTCACCAAACCATTTGTCTCTGGGAGAAGGTTGACAGCACTCAGGTGACTGCTGTGCCTGTCATGCTGACCATCAATATCTTGTTATTCTCCTCCTTCTCCCTGGCTTCTCTCTATCAGTTGTCTTGTGCCTTGTTCTTGGACTGGCAGATCTTCAGGGCAGAGACTGTTGTTTTTGTTCTGTTTGCACACTGACAGGGATTCAGGAAAGTCTTCCAGTTAGTACAAATGGGTTAAAAAGGGGGAAAAAAAAGTGCAAAAAATACAGGAATTAGGTGTATTGGAAACAGCCAATCTGCAGGTCAGTAGTTAGAGCTGCTTTGACTAGAAGAGCCATGCCTCTGAAGCCTGTTCCTCTTTGTCTTTTTAACCTTTTCACACACAAGCATTGCTTTGAAATGCAGTTTGCATCTACTAAAAGGGATGGTTTATTTTCATTGCTCCCATATATATTTACAGGCCAGACTTTCTGCAGAAAAGGGAAAAGGAAGAATTAAAAAACAAGCACCTGCATTTGGTGGACAGATTGCTAAAATTTGAGCCCAAGGAAGTAATTTGATGGATGAGAAGCTGGACAGGAGCAGGCAGTGTGAGCTTGCAGCACAGAAGGCAAATCCCAGCCTGGGCTGCATCCAAAGCAGCATTGCCAGCAGAGCCAGAGAGGTGATTCTGACACTTTGCTCTGCTCTGCTGAGACCTCACCTGCAGTGCTGTGTGCAGGTCTGGAGCCCTCAATACAGGAAGGACATGGAGCTGATGGAGAGGGTCCAGAGGAGGGCCACGAAGATGGTCAGGGGGTTGGAGTAATTCTACTATGAGGACAGGCTGAGGGAGCTGGGGGTGTTCAGCCTGGAGAAGAGAAGGCTCCAGGGAGACCTAATAGCAACCTGCCAGGACCTGAAGGGGACTACAGGAAGGCTGCAGAGAGACTGTTTGCAAAGGGCTGCAGGGACAGGACGAGGGACAATGGCTTCAAACTAGAGCAGAGCAGATTTAGATTGGATGTGAGGAACAAGTTCTGCACCATGAGGGTGGTGGAACACTGGAAGAGGTTGCCCAGGGAGGTGGTTGAGGCTCCATCCCTGGAGATATTGAAGGTGAGGCTGGACAGGGCTCTGGGCAACCTGATCTAGTTGGGGATGTCCCTGCTGACAGTGGGGAGGTCAGACTGGATGAGCTTTGGAGGTCCTTCCAAGCTAGATCATTCTATGATTCTATGATTCTCTGAATTCTAAAATTGAAAAAAAATTAAAATAAATAAAATTTCAAAGCTCAAATTGCTGTGAAGGAGATTCCATATAATTTTGCCTTGGGCTCTGAATATCTGTCAAGCTTATAGCTTCCTACCAAATATAACATAGAGAATCAGGCATTGAAAACTTGATTACACACTGGGGAAATATTTGTGCAAAGCTCACTGTTCTGACTAATCTGATAAAATGTTTTACTTGTAATCATATTCACTTAGAAGAGAGGAAAACAGGGTATAATTCAAGCAAATTGAATTGTCTTCCAAATGTAAATATCAATGCAATTGAGCATTTTGGCTTTTTGCTCTCCAGCCTTTGTGAATGAGACCCCTCTTTGGCATCATGGAGCCTTAGGAGCCAGGTCCTGATGAGGGCTCTCCACCTTGTAGGGTTTACTGATGAGCATCATCTTTGAGCTAAATCCCAAGTCTATTTGTTTACCTCCCTGACTCTTTCACTTCTGCAGTGCCAGCTTTTCATTATCCTTCCCCATTCTCATTTTCCTGTAATTTGCTGCAACATTGCTGCTTTCATTTCTTCTTGGAAAGTACTGCAGTGATATTTCCAACCTATCAACCCCCTTTGCAGGGCTCTCCAGCTGCTTTTTGGTTCCTGTTTTGCTGGTGGGTTTTGGCTTTTGTTTGTTTGTTTGTGGGGTTTTTTTATTTGTTTGGGATTTTTTTTGTGTGGGTTTTTTTGTTTGATTGGTTGGTTGGTTGGTTTTTTGGGTTGTTTGTTTGTTTTTTTATGGTGGTGTTGTTCCTGCTTTCATCAGTATCTAATGCCTGATGTGCCAGAGGCAAACAAAGCAGGAAAACCTGAAGTGTGTCTTGCTGAAGATCTAATGCTTAGAGTAAGCACACCTTTGTGATATCTGTGGTGAAGTCCTAACACCCAAGAGTGAGACATGTGCTTGTGGTGTTATTTTTGGTCATGGGAAGCTGCATTTCTATTTCAGGCCTGATTGTAGTAGGTCATAGGAAAATATAACTGCTCTGGTTGTCATCCTTGTAGCAAACAGGTTTGGATTTGTAAGGATACCCATGTGTAGTACTTAAGGTTCTCTTCCACACATACAGCAAAGAGCACTCCAATCTATAATATTCCCATTGGAAATATAGCTAGGAGTATAGCTAGGATGTCAGGGAGTGAGAGGACTGGGGAGAGTGGAGCAAAACTAGAGATGGGGAGATTCAGATGGGATGTGAGGAAGAAGTTCTTCCCCATAACGGTGGTGAGACACTGGCACAGGTTGCCCAGGGATGTGCTGTGTCTTGGGGTCAATCACTGCACACCTGAAGGATGGCCAAGGAATCAGGCCCAGCCAACATGGATTTAGGAAGGGCAGGTCCTGCCTCACCAACCTGATCTCCTTCTATGCTCAGGTCACCACCTGGTGGATGTGGGGCAGGCTGTGGATGTAGTCTGCCTGGACTTCAGCAAGGCCTTTGACACCATCCCCCACAGCAAACTCCTGGCCAAGCTGTCAGCCTGTGGCTTGGACAGGAGCACTCTGAGCTGGGTTAGGAACTGGCTGGAGGGCTGAGCCCAGAGAGTGGTGGTGAATGGTGCCCAGAGGGTGGTGGTGAATGGTGCCCAGAGAGTGGTGGTGAATGGTGCCCTGAGAGTGGTGGTGAATGGTGCCCAGAGT
>VXBD01002450.1:0-16289 GCA_013399975.1 Indicator maculatus | reverse complement strand
CAGGGAAGTCATCCTGCCCTGTGCTCAGCACTGCTTAGACCACACCTTGAGTGCTGTGTCCAGTTCTGGGCTCCTCAGTTCAAGAGAGATGTTGAGATGCTGGAAGGTGTCCAGAGAAGGGCAATGGGGCTGGGGAGGGGTCTGGAGCACAGCCCTGTGAGGAGAGGCTGAGGGAGCTGGGGGTGTTTAGCCTGGAGAAGAGGAGGCTCAGGGGAGACCTCCTTGCTGTCTACAACTCCCTGAAGGGAGGTTGTAGCCAGGTGGGGGTTGGTCTCTTCTCCCAGGCAACCAGCACCAGAACAAGAGGACACAGTCTCAAGCTGTGCCAGGGGAGGTTTAGGCTGGAGGTGAGGAGAAAGTTCTTCCCAGAGAGAGTGGTTGGCCATTGGGATGTGCTGCCCAGGGAGGTGGTGGAGTCACCATCCCTGGAGGTGTACAAGAAGGGATTGGACGTGGCACTTGGTGCCATGGTTTAGTAGTCATGAGGTGTAGGGTGACAGGTTGGACTATGAAGATCCTTGAGATCTTTTCCAACCTTATTGATTCTGTGTGATTCTGTGAGGTTTTTGCAGCCAGGCTGGATGTGGCTGTGAGCAACCTGCTGTAGTGTGAGGTGTCCCTGCCCATGGCAGGGGGCTTGGAAGTGGCTGACCCTTGAGGTCCCTTCCAACCCTGACTGTTCTGTGATTCTGTGACTTCAGCACAACATTTTATGTAATTAGATGTAGTCTGGCTGGATTTAATTTCCATATAAATACTGCATTAACACTGAAACCCAGCAGCCCTAGTGCACCAGCAAAAAATGGCAATTATTTTGCAGATGATCCTCGAGGTCCCTTCCAACCCTGACAATTCTGTGATTCTATGGGAAAATTATTTGTTCTAATACATTATCTAAATTATTAAACTTTTTCATCCCCACTGAGTAATTCTTTCCATTATAGTGATGATTTTAATAGTTGAAGCATTAATTACTGGGACTCGTTGGTTCTGCTTTCTGGCATCTATTCTTTAGAGCAGCAGAGCCACAGCCACATTTCAGTGGAGAGCTGAGGGATTGCTGCATGTTGAAAGGAGAACTGTGCTCAGCTTGTGCAATCCAGAGGTTGGTAGCCTTCATGTTTTTCTTTTTTCCTCTAATACTGGAGCTAGAATTAACTGTGATTTGAAGCTGAGCAGTAGTATGGAGATAGATCAACCTTATTGGTGAGACCTAGTGCTGCCGCATCAACCACATCCCCTTTTCTCGCCTTTCTGACATCTTCCTGAAATGCTTTTTTAGCTCCATGTTTTCCTAATGGAAGAGTAAAGCTGACTTTTAAATGGAATGAAAGATATGGGCTGTCATTTCTGAGGGCTGTGTTAGTTATTGTGGACTCACATGTGTGTGTGCATGAAGCTCACTTGCTTTTGAAATGCACTTCTTGTGGTAGGTTGAAATTTCCTTCCCACATTCACCTTACCAGGCTAGCTCAGTTTGGAAGCCAACGAGGCTGTATTTACAAGCAAAAGCTACAATCTACAATGGAATGCAATGGGGGTGCTGGTTGACAGCAGCTGAACAGGAGCCAGCAGTGTGTCCAGGTGGCCAAGAAGGCCAATGGCATCCTGGCCTGCATCAGGAAGAGTGTGGCCAGCAGGAGCAGGGAAGTCATCCTGCCCTGTGCTCAGCACTGCTTAAGCTGCACCTCAAGTCCTGTGTCCAGTTCTGGGCTCCTCAGTTTAAGAAAGATGTTGAGACGCTGGAATGTGTCCAGAGAAGGGCAGCAAGGCTGGGGAGGGGTCTGGAGCACAGCCCTGTGAGGAGAGGCTGAGGGAGCTGGGGGTGTTTAGCCTGGAGAAGAGGAGGCTCAGGGGAGACCTCATTGCTGTCTACAACTCCCTGAAGGGAGGTTGTAGCCAGGTGGGGTTTGGTCTCTTCTCCCAGGCAGCCAGTGACAGGAGGGGACACAGTCTCAAGCTGCACCAGGAGAGGTTTGGGCTGGATGTAAGGAAGAAATTCTTCCCAGAAAGAGTAATTGGCCATTGGGATGTGCTGCCCAGGGAGGTGGTGGAGTCACTGTCCCTGGTGGTGGTTAAAACCATCCTGGATGAGGCACTTAGTGCATCCCTGGAGGTATCTAAATAAGACTGGATGAGGCACTCAGTGCCATGGTTTAGTTGATTAGATGGTGTTGGTTGATAGGTTGGACTAGATCGTCTCAAAGGTCTTTTCCAACCTGGTTAATTCTGTGATTCTGTGAATATATGCAAATACACAGTATTTACAATATTTAGAGATATGTACAATTAACAGAAACAGCACAAACCCCGCCTGGCCAAAGCCAGGAAAGCTGTCCCTCTGCCTCCCCCTTCCCTGCCTTCTCCACACCCCCCTGGCAAAAGGAATAAAGACAAGAAGCAGAGAGGTTGTTAGAACTTAGCTTTCAAGGTGAGTGTGCAGGTGTGTTAGCTCTGAAGCAGAGCCAGAAGAGAAAGGCAGATGCCCCCTGCTAGGCTGCCCAGCAGAGAAACACCAGGCAGGCTGAACTCTGCTGTGACAACTGAGTCTCAAAGGTTTCTCTCTCTGCAATGGAAGTGCTTAGAATAATCATTAGTTTGCTTTCTTACATCCACTTGTGATTTGTTTACATTCTTTTACTTTTCTGCTTGAACTCTGTGAAAAGAAATTAAAGGCATAGCCTTAAAACCATCACACTTCTCTATACCTTACAGCACTTAGTAGTTAAATTTGAGGCAGTGAATTTGGTTCAGATTATTTTTGAGTCCCTGAGGATGCATTTAAGAACTAGGAGATAAGCAATACCCAGGCTTTCCAGAAGTTTTGAAATTGCAGAAGGGAGAATTTGGTTCAGAGCAGCATTGGGAATCACAGATCAGGAACCAGAAGCAAAGATGCACTCACATATGTATTTACTGGTTTGTCACAGCAACACAAGTTCAGCCCTTGGTGCCAGACAAAATACAGCTCCAAGTGTTTCTAGAAAAGTCAGTCACTGTGGCCAAAGAGGGCTGGAGGAGACTAGGACATGATTCACAGAATCACAGGAAACATCCATTTGGAATAGACCTCCAAGTTCATCCAGTCCAACCTTCCACCCAGCACTGCAGGGTCAGCACTAAACCATGTCCCTAAGCACCAGCTCCACACACTGCTGAAACACCTCCAGGGATGGGGACTCCAGCACTGCCCTGGGCAGAACCATTCCAATGGCTGAGATCCCTCTCTGGGAACAAATATTTCCTAGCAGCCAGCCTCAACCTCCCCTGCTGCAGCTTGGAACCATTTCCTCTGCTCCTGTCCCTTGCCACCAAGGAGCAGAGGCTGTCCCCTCCTCACTCCAACCTCCCTTCAGGGAGCTGTAGAGAGCAATGAGGTCTCCCTCAGCCTCCTCTTCTCCACACTGAACACCCCCAGCTCCCTCAGCCCCTCCTTACAGCCCAGGTGCTCCAGGCCCTTCTCCAGCCTCATTGCCCTTCTCTGGACACTCTCCAGCCCCTCAATGTCCCTCTTGTAGTGAGAGGCTCAGAACTGAGGTGTGGGTTGAAAGTTAGACTGGATGCTCTTGAAGGTCTCTTCCAACCAAAATATATTCTGTGAAAGGAAGAATAAATGCAGAATGTTCTTGAGTCCTTAAGACTTGGTTCATGTTTTGGTCTTTTACTATGTTACCAACTTGGAAGCAATCTGTCAGGAGAACAACATTCAAATCTTACTTCACTAATGGTGAATATTTCATGGGCAAGTTCATCATTCTTCCCCACATAAGACTTTCCGTGCCTGAAGTAGCAGCAAAGAGGGGAAAAAAAATAAAAGATTTTTGAAATGTTGCTGTTTATGCCTTAATCCTTAGTTCCTTTGTATGTGAGAAGGGGATTAATTCCTTTGCAAAATAACATCCAAGAACATCTCTTTTCTTTCTTCCTCCCTGTGCTTGTAGAGAGTTGGCAAGGGCTGGAGAAAGCTGCGTGATTTTTAAAACTTGACCCAAATTTCCCAGGCAGCCAAAAGTTTGAGCAAAACTGTGTTGGAGAAGAGACTGTGTGGATTTGAAAGAACAGTACTGATGGAAAGAGAAAGCTTTGCTAGGTTCAGCAGAGAGAAGAGCACAACTTGTATTGCTTAAAAGAGAACCATGACACTGACAGCTCCTCAGGTCCCACCACTTCCCACACTCTCACTGCCATCTCTGCTCTCACCCCATTCATACACATTCTAAAACTCAGTTTGAAAGAAAGCCCTCTCTTCCACAGGATCACAGCACCAGAGGGGTGCTGTTAGGGGGTAAAAGGGACCTTTGGAGGTCACTGAGTCCAACCTCCCCTGCCAGAGCAGGACCATAGAATCCAGCACAGGTCACACAGGAATGCATCCAGATGGGGCTGGAAAGTCCCCAGAGACTCCACAACCTCTCTGGGCAGCCTGTTCCAGTGCTCTGGGACCCTCCTCATGTTGAGGTGGAACCTCCTGTGCTGTAGTTTGATGGGTTGGACTAGATGATCTTAGAGGTCTCTTCCAACCTGGTTGATTCTGTGATTTATATCCACTGCCTCTTGTCCTGTCAGAGGTGCAAGTGAGCAGAGCCTGTCCCTGTCCCTTCCTTCCTGACCCCCAGCCCTCAGATATTTATAAACATTTATTAAATCCCCTCTCAGCCTTCGCTTCTCCAGACTAAACCTCCCCAGGTTTCCACTCCTCTTTTCTTCTTGTACTATCATAGAAAAAAAAACAAAACAAAACAAAGCAAAACAGAACCAGAAAAAGCAACAAAACAAAGCAGAGGAAAGAGTTATCAAATCAGAAACACAAATTAAGTGAAGCCATGCTAATGAATAGAATAAATGGAATTGGGTAAGAGGAAGGAAATAATTTTCCTTTGAAATAGAAATAAATAGATTTATTTATTGACTGATTTTTATATATTTATTTTATATATTATATTTTTATATTTATTTTATATATAAATTATATATAATATAAATTATATATAATATAAATTATATATCTTTCTATATAAATATATAAATTATATATATTTATTTTATATATTTTTAAAAATATTTATTTAATTTTAAATTTCCTCATGGGTTTGACAGTGACTAAGAGCTTCCTTGTAGGTCCAGATCTGCTCCCATTTTTATGAGTTACTCTGCTTCTAAGAGGCTTCTAGCCTCAGTATTTACTGTAGCTACTGGAAAGCAGCTGTCAAAATGAGCTACCACAAGCTTTTGGCAGTGCCCTAGCTTGTAATGTGGTGATTTGTTAAATAAACTAAAAAAAACAAACAAGATTATAAGTAGAAAAGGGGTTTGTGTGGATGTTTTTACTTTACAGGGATCTCAAGTATCCCTGCTGTAGAAGTCTTGCTGGCAGTAGTGAATAACCAAATATTGTGGACTCTACAGGCAGAAATGGAATTCACTTCCTTATGGAAGGGATGGATTTATTTCCAGGACTAATGGATGTCAATTTTCATTTAATTGGACAGGCTCTTTTGGGTGGTGCACAGCAATAAGACAAGGAACAATGGAGACAAACTTGAACAGAGAAGGTTTCAGCTCAACATGAGGAGAAACTTCTCTCCAGTGAGGGTGACAGAGCCCTGGAGCAGGCTGCCCAGAGAGGTTGTGGAGTCTCCTTCTCTGGAGCCTTTCCAACCCCACTTGGATGCATTCCTGTGCAGACTCCCCTGGGTGATGCTTCTCTGGCAGGGGGGTTGGACCTGATGATCTCTGGAGGTCCCTTACAACCTCTAATGTATTGTGCTACTGTGATACTCTGAAACTTAGAATAAAAAGGCCAAGAAGGATGTGACTCTGCAGTAACCCTAACAGGAAATTATCTGTTCATGCAGAAAGTGAAAAGACACTAAAAAAAAAAGAGACAAAGCTATGCATGGCCACTGTACAGTACTGTCTTCAGTATTATTGTTCACTGGCCTGTACTTGAGTCCCTGAGGACTTTACAAGCTGTTCCATGGCTGTAAGCTGATGCTGGGACCTCTGCTGAGGCTGATAGCAAAGCTAGAAGCCCTTGGGTGAAGAAGTGCACAGCCAGACAGAGTTTGCCTTGAGCACATGTGGATGTAGAGCACAGAGTCAGGACCTTTTGCTCTCTCACATAACACTCCCTCCATCCAAATGTATTCTGCTCCTCTTTGGGTTTGGCTCTTTGGTTGGTTGGGGTTTGGGGTTTTGTTTTTCTTGGGTTTTTGTTTGGTTGGGTTTTGTGTTTTGTTTTTGTTGTTTTTTTGGTTGGTTGGGTTTTGGGTTTTGTTTTTGTTGGTTATTTGGTTGGGTTTTGGGTTTTGTTTTTGTTGGTTATTTGTCTGGTTGGGGTTTGGGTTTTGTTTTTATTTTTTTGTTGGATTTGGGTTTTGGTTTTGTTGGTTATTTGGTTGGGGTTTGGGTCTTGTTTTTGTAGGTTATTTGGTTGGTTTCTGGGTTTTGTTTTTGTTTTTTTTTCTGGTTGGGATTTGGGTTTTGTTTTTGTTGGGTTTTTTTGTCTGGTTGGGTTTTGTGGGTTTTTTGTTGGTTATTTGGGTTTTCGGTTTTGTTTTTATCAGTTATTTGGTTGGGATTTGGATTTTGGTTTTGTAGGTTATTTGGTTGGGTTTTGGGTTTTGTTTTTCTTGGTTATTGGTCTGGTTGNNNNGGGTTTTGTTTTTGTTAGTTATTTGGTTGGGATTTGGATTTTGGTTTTGTAGGTTACTTGGTTGGGTTTTGGGTTTTGTTTTTCTTGGTTATTGGTCTGGTTGGGCTTTGGGTTTTGTTTTTATTGGGTTTTTTGGTTGGTTTTGGGGTTTTGTTTTCGTTAGTTATTTGGTTGGGATTTGGATTTTGGTTTTGTAGGTTATTTGGTTGGGTTTTGGGTTTTGTTTTTGTTGTTGTTTTGTTTGGATGGGTTTTGGGTTTTGGTTTTGTTGGTTATTTGGTTGGGTTTTGGGTTTTTGTCTGGTTAGGTTATTTCGTTGGGGTTTGTGTTTGGTTTTTGTTGTTTTTTTGTTTGGATGGGTTTTGGGTTTTGTTTTTGTTGCTTATTTGGTTGGGTTTTGGGTTTTTGTCTGGTTAGGTTATTTGACTGGTTGGGGTTTGTGTTTTGTTTTTGTTATTTTTTTGTTTGGATGGGTTTGGGGTTTTGGTTTTGTAGGTTATTTGGTTGGGTTTTGGGTTTTGTTTTTGTTGGTTATTTGGTTGGGTTTTGGGTTTTGTTTTTGTTGTTTTTTTGTTTGGATTGGTTTTGGGTTTTGCTTTTATTGGTTATTTGGTTGGGTTTTGGGTTTTGGTTTTATTGGTTATTTTTCTGGTTGGGTTTTGGGTTTTGTTTTTCTTGGTTATTTGGTTGGGTTTTGGGTTTTGTTTTTGTAGGTTATTTGGTTGGGTTTTGGGTTTTGGTTTTGTTGGTTATTTGTCTGGTTGGGTTTTGGGTTTTGGTTTTGTTGGTTACTTGTCTGGTTGGGTTTTGGGCTTTGGTTTTGTTGTGTTTTTTTCTTGGATTTTTTTTTTTAGGTTTTGGGGCTTGGTTTTGTTGGGGTTTTTGTTTGGTCAGGTTTGGGATTTTTGATTTTGGTTTTTTTTGGTTGGTTTTTGGGTTTTGTTTTTGTTGGGGTTTGGGTTTGCTTTTGGTTTTCGGTATGTTTTGGAGGTCCTTTCAAACCTCTGCACCATCCTGTGATTCTGTGGTCCTGTGATTCATTGTTTAGCAAATGTAGGCCCTGCATGGATTTCCAGGCTGGAGCTGTGGGCAGGCATCAGCCCCAGCCTGAACCACCTGTCTGTGTTCACATAACCAGCGGACATGCTAGGAGGATTATGAGCTTAACGTTTCTGCCATGTGCTCTTTAATTCTTTAGCATTTATTTAAAACGTGCTAAGCAGTGCCTGTTCTATGGTTGAATGTGGGAAGTTGCATCTAGCAGTCTGTGGGAAGTTGCATCAGTTGTTGGCTGTTTAACCCCAGCCATCATGGGAAGCAGAGTGTGTCTTACCTGTCACAAAAGTACAGCAGCAAACATGGGACCGAGCACTGAGCCTTTATTATTATTATTGTTATCAGTAGGCTCTGCAAAGTCTGTGTCAGAGGCCTTGATTAACACAGGGTGAGAGATAAGCTCTTGTGAACTGCTGCTGGCAAAGTGCTGGGGGATTCAGAGCAGCAGCACATTCTCTGGGTACTGCTTCTTCCATTCCCCTGCACTGTTTGCCTGCTGTGTTCCTGCATTGCCCATTTCCCAAGGACTGCTTTTTTTTTTTTAAGGGAAGGAATATATTCCTTTAATATCATCAAGAGCTTCAATGTGTACACAGAGATGATGCAGTGAGAAGAAGCAGACTCTCCTACAAAACCACCTATAAAAGCTGTTATAGGGGCTTTTTGTTTTGTTTTTTTCTTTTTTTTTTTTTTTCCTTTGNTACAACTCCCTGAAGGGAGGCTGTAGCCAGGTGGGGGTTGGTCTCTTCTCCCAGGCACCAGTGACAGAAGGAGAGGACACAGCCTCAAGCTGCACCAGGGGAAGTTTAGGCTGGATGTGAGGAAGAAATTCTTCCCAGAAAGAGAGGTTGGCCATTGGGATGTGCTGCCCAGGGAGGTGGTGGAGACCTTTCCCTGGAAGTGTTTCAAACCAGCCTGGATGAGGCACTCAGTGCCATGGGTTAGTTGATTGGATGGTGTTGGGTGATAGGTTGGGCTGGATGATCTCAAAGGTCTTTTCCAGCCTGGTTAATGCTGTGAGTCTGTGAATGGGTTACATGCACTATGCAGTTCAAAGATAGATCCTCTCTCTGCACAGGGAGGCTAATGTGTCAGGCAGGAAGGTAAGTCATGTTTCGTAAGATGAGCATTTAGTAGCAAAAGCTCTAGTTGGGGATTCTTTTTCTTCCCAGTTAATATTGAAAGACTACATTGTATCAGTTTTAATGAAGAGTGGGTAGCAAAGCAGGGAGAAAAGAAGCAGACTGCATTTATTATATGAGAATGTGCAACCTCAATGTCATCTTTCAAGGAAAAAGACAAAGAAAAGGGAAAAACATATATAAAGAACAGAAATGTCCTGTCTTGTACCATCAGCACCAAAGCCAGACCAACAGCCTTCTGAGCACTAGGCTCAAAGTGGTTTCACAGAATTACAGAATCACAGAATTATTGAGACTGGAAAAGACCTCTGAGATCATCCAGTCCAGCCTATGACCCAACACCACCACAGCAGCTAAACCATGCCACCAAGTGCCACAGCCAAGCTTTGCTTAAACACCTCCAGGGATGGGGACTCCACCACCTCCCTGGGCAGTCCATCCCAGTGCCTGATCAGCCTTGCTGTCAGGAAGTGCTTCCTAATATCCAACCTAACCCTCCCCTGGCACAGCTTCAGGCCATGCCCTCTTGTCCTGGCACAGGTTGTCTGGGAGAAGTGCCCAACCCCCACCTGACTACAGCTTCCTTTTAGGTAGTTGTAGAGAGTGATAAGGTCCCCTCTAAGTCTCCCTTTGTCCAGGCTGAACACCCCCAGCTCCCTCAGCCTCTCCTCATCAGACTTTCCCTCCAGCCCCCTCACTAGTCTCATCTTAAATCCAAAGTCTCATGTTTGCACCATATATGCACTTTAGCCTTTATATTTTACTTCCCATTAGATACTATGTCGATGCTAGTGGGATCTAGTTGTCAACTGATGCTCAAGCTGCTCTTTCTGTCAGTCATGGGCAACCTCTCCTCTTACAATTCTAGAATCATAGAATCACCCAGGTTGGAAAAGACCTCCAAGCTCATCCAGTCCAACCTATCACCCAGCCCTAAGCAATCAAGCAGACCATGGCACTCAGTGCCTCATCCAGTCTCCTCTTGAAGGTCTCCAGTGATGGTGACTCCACCACCTCCCTGGGCAGCACATCCCAATGGGCAATCACCCACTCTGTGAAGAACTTCTTCCTAATCTCCAGCATATACCTCCCCTGGCACAACTTGCTTATGTACTTCTCAAATATTCTTCATTCTCCACAAAGATGCCATTTCTCTGGTCTCCAGACTAGACCTTCCTTATTTCTCATGTGATCTGGCCATGGGATTTGCCTTGTGGTCATTTTGAGGTTAGAGATCCTTCTCAGTTCAACTTGTTTTCTACTTAAATTCTTTAGGCATGCTGGTTTGTGTCAGTCTGAAGAGTGTTTTAGTCAGCCCAGAAAGTATCTAATTCTTGGTCATGATTTAAGCCCAGATATCAACTAAGCTGCTCAGCCAGTGGTACAGTGCAGAGGACTGGAAGGGTAAAAGTGAGATGAAGACAGTTCAATAGGGAAAGCAAAGCTGAACACAAAGAAAGCAAAGCAAAGATTTACCACCACTTCTCATCAGCAGGCAATGGTTCAGCCACCCCAGAACAGCAGAGCACTGTCATGGGTAGTGGTTACTTGGGATGTCAAATGCCATCACTCCAAGCATCCTCCCTTCCTTCTCCCCCCCCAGTTTTATATGCTGAACAAGATGCCATCAAATCAGAATTGTCAGGGTTGGAAGGGACCTCAAGGATCAGCCAGTTCCAACCCCCCTGCCATGGGCAGGGACACCTCACACTACAGCAGGTTGCTCACAGCCACATCCAGCCTGGCTGCAAAAACCTCCAGGGATGAGGCTTCCACCACCTCCCTGGGCAACCTCTGCCAGTGTCTCACCACCCTCATGGGGAAGAATTTCTTCCTAACATCCAATCTGAATCTCCCCATTTCTAGTTTTGCTCCATTCCCCCCTAGTCCTATCACTCCCTGACACCCTCAAAATTCCCTCCCCAGCTTTCTTGGAGCCCCCTTCAGATCCTGGAAGGCCACAAGAAGGTCTCCTCAGAGCCTTCTCTTCTCCAGACTGCACAACCCCAACTCTCTCAGTCTGTCTGCATAGCAGAGCAGCTCCAGCCCTCTGCTCATCCTCATGGCCCTTCTCTGGACACCTTCCAGCACCTCCAGAGCCTTCTTGTCACAGGTCATATGGTATGGAATGTCCTTTTGGTCAGCTGGGCTCAGCTGTCAGATTTCCATCCCCTCCCAGCTGGCTGCGCACCCCCAGCCTGCTTGCTGGTGGGCTGGTGTGAGAAGTAGAAGAGGCCTCAGGACTGTCTAAGCACTGCTCAGCAGGGACTGAAACATCTCTGTGTATCAGCAGTGCTTTCAACACAAAGGCAAACACAGCCCTACACTAGCTACTATGAATAGAATTACCTCTACCCCAGCCCAAACCAGCACATCCTGGCAGTTCCCATTCCCAACGATCTTCAGAGTAAGTTGAAGAAAAGAAAGTTGTTAACTTCTGTTTCTGAGATCAGAGAGGACTGTCAGCTTAAAATCTTCTTGGAAGGAATGTTTTCTTGGCAGTGTTAAGACTCCTCATTGAATAGGAGGGCTGAAAACCGTGGCTATGGAAAGCCAGGGTGCACATTCCCACCCTGCCTGCTTCCAACCGTGTTCTCGGATAGGCCACGTTCTTGCTTTGTGTTCTTGGAAATCCTCTCTTTTTGAGGCATGCCAGTTTTATTAGTAGCAAACTCCTCATTAGATCTGCAGTTTGAGCCTTGCTGCCCTGTGCTGTAGGTGAGTGACATGAAATAATGTGTAATTGTTTGTAGTGATGCCAGCCAGAGGAAGAAGTCCATCCCTACAGCAACACAGCAGCTAGGACACTGCCCTCTGTCAAATGGGTTACAGGTTTGAGTGCAGCCTAAACTGGTCTGTTCAGGACCTTGGCTTGGGATCTCCCAGGTGAGCATGGGATGATTGACAGTTCTGCTTAGCAGGATGGCTTTGCTCTTTTTGCTTTCTTCAATAAAAACTCCCTGCATGTGTGAATGAGAACTTCCACAGCCTTTCAGCTTTTGTGCTGAGCACTGGAGATTCTCTCAGCACAGGAGGAGTGGGGCTGAGCTCATCATCCCAAACCATTAAACCTCATTTATCAGCAAAGAGGCTATACACTGCAAAACTGCTGGTGCCAAAATAACCCCACAGAAATAGGAACAGCCACAAAGGCTGAGATTTTGCCATCAAATCATTGCAGGGAACAAAAAGCCTAGATGATACATATTACATAGAGAAATTGATGTGCAGATATATCACACAATCACAGAAACATTCAGGTTGGAAAAGCCCCTCAGGTTCCCCAAGTCCAACCCAGAACCCTACTCTACAAGGCTCACCCCTAAACCATAGCCCCAAGCACCACATCCAAACCACCTTGAAACACCTTGAGACTTGGTGACTCCACCACCTCCCTGGACAGCACATTCCAATGCCTGACCATTCTTGATGGGAAAACATTCTTCCTAATGTCCAGTCTAAACCTACCCAGTCACAGCTTAAGGCCAATCCCTCTTGTTCCATCTCTACTTACCTGTGAGAAGAGACCAGCACCAACCTCTCCACAAGGTCATTTCAGGGAGTTGCAGACAGCAATGAGGTCTCCTCTCAGCCTCCTCTTTTCCACACTAACCATCCCCAGCTCCTTCAGTCTCTCTTCATCAGATTTATTCTCCAGACCCTTCACAGCTTCCTTGCCCTCCTCTGCCCTGGCTCCAGCACCTCCACATCTCTCTTGGATTCAGGTGCCCAAAAGTGGACACAACACTCCAGGTGTGGCCTCCCCAGAGCTGAGTGCCAGGGGACAATCCCCTCCCTGCTCCTGCTGGACACAGCATTGCTGATCCCAGCCAGGATGCCTTTGGCTTTCTTGGCCACCTGGGCACACTGCTGGCTCCTCTTCAGCTGCTTGGCCATCAGCACCCCCAGGTCCCTTTCTGCCAGACAGTCACACTAGAACACAAGTCTGAAGAAACAATGCAGAATCCCTCTGAAGCTGAACACCTTCTGAAGAACCTTTCTTGAGCCTTCCCACAGTGCTCAGTAAAAGGGTGCAAGAAAAAAAATATACATTTATATATTTTATATTTAATATTTTTGGCAGAGGTATCTTCAGACACCGCTGTAACTTCTTTACAAAGTGTATTTACAGCTTCTGCTATTGGGTTGTGAGTGATACATTCCACATGTGAAAAGAGTTAAACAATTCAAGCACACATCTGAGAATTTCCAACACAGGATTCAAATTGGAAATTCTGGTGCAGCGATCTGCAGTCTCCCACCAGGAGTTTCTGGAGCAGATTAGCCAGGGGCTCACTGCTTGCTCCTCTGTCCAATACTTTCCCAGATGCTGTAGCTGTAATTCTAGTGGCCATTGGCTTGGAAAGGGCTAAGGAGCCTTCCTCCTTTGTGCCCTGTTCACAGTCTGGAGCTTTTCCTTGGCTCAGAGGGGGCTAAGAAGGCTCCCTCCCTTGTGCCCAGTTCATGGTCTGGAGCTTTTCCTTGGATCAGAGAGGGCTAAGAGCCTCTCTCCTCTTGTGTGCTTCATCGACAGGCTGTAGCCATTCCTTGTCTCACAGATGGCTAAGGGCCCTCTCTCCTCTCGTGCTCAGTTCATGGTCTGGAGCTTTTCCTTGGCTCTCAGAGGGCTAAGTCCTCTCTCCCCTCATGCACAGTCCACAGGCTGTAACAGTGCAGCTCTTCCAGGATTCAGTTCTCTTGATGTGTTTCCCCTTTCTGCCTCTGGTGCAGGGCTCTCGGAGTGTTGTTGCCTTGGTCCAGGTGCAAGGTGTGGTTTGCCTGCTAGGATGGACTCTGCAACTCCAGCAGCATTTGGCTCTTGCTGCTGTCTGGGTGAGCACAAGGCCAATTGCCTACCTCCTCAGCTGGTTTAAATACTGTCCCAAGACAATGAATGCCCTTTGGTACCAGAGAAACTGCTAGCTGAACCTCTAGGATGGGGCATATCCAGCCATGGCCAGGGGCACACACAGGTCACAGGTGTGGTACAAGGTGAATTACACCTGCTGCACCTTCACCTGGACCATCTGCACCCCAGGAAGTGTCCAGGTTTGCACATTCACAAGTGCTTAACTCGTTGTATGGGTTAGGGCATGTTTTGGGGCTTGTCCCTTCAGGACAAAGGGATATAATTCACTTCCAGCTTTTGCAGGAGAGTTCAGCTGCACAGCAAGCTGAGGGATTATTTATGAAAATCTTTAATTATGTGACACAATTTCCTTATCTCTCTCTCTAGTTCTATTCTTAGCAGAAATTGCAAAACATAATTCTCTAGGTTTAAAGGAAATAGACTTGAAACACTATGTACAATTTCTAGGAAGACAATTCTTGGAATCCTTCCTTCTGTAGAGAGCAGATTTGCTAATGAATTGGTGCTCCTGTGCAGCTCCTTTTCCACTCACACAGCCTGCAGACCTTGTTACCAATACTATTTAGAAAAAAACCCAACCTTCACCTGGATCTGGCTGAACACTGCTGCTAACACTGGAGTGCAGGTCTAGGTGGCCACAGTCAGAGAGCATTTCACTGCACTTGAGCAGGACAGCTACTGAAAATACTGCAAAGAATACTCACTGGAGTAATCTCAGCAATTATATTATTTTTTTCATACTTTACCACAGTACCAAAGTGCATCAGAGGTTGGAAGGGAGCTCCAGCAATCATCCAGTCCAACCCCCCTGCCAGAGCAACATCACCCAGGGGAGTCTGCACAGGAATGCATCCAAGTGGGGTTGGAAAGTCTCCAGAGAAGGAGACTCCACAACCTCTCTGGGCAGCCTGCTCCAGGGCTCTGTCACCCTCACTGGAGAGAAGTTTCTCCTCATGTTGAGCTGAAACCTTCTCTGTTCAAGTTTGTCTCCATTGTTCCTTGTCTTATTGCTGTGCACCACCCAAAAGAGCCTGGCCCCCTCCACTTGACCTCCACCCCTGGTCAGATCCTCTCTCAGCCTTTTTCTCAGTGTAGGCTGGGCTTTCTCCCTCACAGAAATTACCCAGGAGAACTTTTCACATCAGAAAGTGTCTGTGAGGTGAAATGTAAAAACATCAGCTGCTGGATTTGTGTTCTCTGGGATGTCAGAAATCTACCCACCTCTCATTAAGCAATTTGGCATTTCGAACTTTGCATTCTGAAGCAAAAGATCATTGGAGGTTCTGCAGATGAAAAGTGTTCACTCTCTGAGCACCTCACTGAAGTGTAAGTCTATAGCTCAAACTGATTAGGCAGGTTGGAAATTAAATAACCAAGTGAGAGGGACATAGACCTGTTGGAACAAGTCCAGAGGAGGGCCATGAAGACGATCAGGTAGTGATAGGACTGGGGGGAATGGAATGAAGCTGGAAGTGGGGAGATTCAGGCTGGACATGAGGAAGAAGTTCTTCCCCATGAGAGTGGTGAGAGCCTGGAATGGGTTGTCCAGGGAGGTGGTTGAGGTCCCATCCCTGGAGGTGTTTGCAGCCAGGCTGGATGAGGCTCTGGGCAGCCTGCTGTAGTGTGAGGTGTCCCTGGGCATGGCAGGGGGTTGGAACTGGCTGATCCTTGAGGTCCTTTCCAACCCTGACTGATTCTATGATTCTATGATCCAGGGGCTGGAACACCTCTGCTATGAGGACAGGCTGAAGGAGCTGGGGGTGTTCAGCCTGGAGAAGAGAAGACTCCAGGGAGACCTTCTAACTGCCTTGCAATAGCTGAAGGGATCCTACAGGAAGGCTGCAGAGGGACTTTTTGCAAGGGTGTCCACTGATAGCACAAGGGGAAATGGATTGAAATTGAAGGAGAGTAGCTTTAGATTGGATCTTAGGAAGAAACCCTTCACTGGGAGGGTGGCAAGACTCTGGAATGGATTGTCCAGAGAGGTTGTGGCTGCTCCCTGCCTGGAGATGTAGGGCCAGATTGGATGGGGCCTTGAGTAAGCTGAGCTTACTCAAGGTGTGTCCTTGCCCATGGGCAGGGAGGTTGAATTGGATGAGGTCTCTTCCAGGCTAGGCTGTTCTATGATCCTATGAAGTGTATGTCACAGTATACATTAGCAGAGAAAACACACAAAACAAAGGGAAAAATAGGCAATGAAAAGGAAGTGGAAGTGAATCTGTTCTAACAACACCACTGGACTATGCATTCATGCCAGGTTTTCGCTGACATTTTTAGTTTCATAACTTATGTTGCTCTATGTTGCTCTATTTTAATGTTGTTTAAATGTTCTGCATTAAAAATCTTGCACATTCCAAAAGGTGTCATACTTGGGTGCCATGCTGAGAATGAGGCCTCTCAAAGTGGGCCAGCATACAATGCTCATGTTGCTACAAAAGGCTGAAAGGAAGGGTTGGTGTGGTTGGATTTACTTTGCACAAAGACACCAGAACTGAAGGGACAAGTTTTTCATTTTTCACTCTTGCAGGAGGGAGTAGAGAATCATAGAATCATAGAATCATAGAAT
>VXBD01002449.1:0-13075 GCA_013399975.1 Indicator maculatus | reverse complement strand
GGGTGCTGAGCAGCTCCCCAGGAGCCAGCAGTGCCCTCCTGCAGCCCAGCAGGCAGCTGTGTGCTGGCTGCAGCCAGAGGAGTGTGGGCAGCAGGGCAGGAGAGGGGATTCTGCCCCTGGGCTCTGCTCTGCTCAGACCTCACCTCCAGTCCTGCCTCCAGCTCTGCTGTCCCCAGCAGGAGGAGGACACAGAGCTGTGGAGTGAGGCCAAGAACCCTGTGGCCATGGCAGCTGGGGCCATGCCTTGGTGGCCATGTTGGGGCTGGGTTGCTGGTTGGACTGGATAGCCTGGGAAGGCTTTTCCAACCCCAACAACTCCATGATCCTATGCTTCTGGGGGGGAAGAAAGTAGTTCCTCTGGAGCCTGGACAGAACCCAAGACAACCAAATGCAGCAGCCTCAGGAGTTTGGCAGTCCAGGACCAGGGAAATGTCTCCAGTTGCTGCCCCTCAGTAGCACAGGGAAGTGCTGAGGAGGTTACAACCCCAACTGCAAGAGCCACAGGAGCAACTGTGCACAAAAAAAGTGTTGTGAAAGAGCTTCCAGAGCTGAACTGAGGTGAAAGGGGAAGGCAGGGCACAGGCAGGGAGAGTCTTGCACAACAGCCTTGCCCTGGGCTGGGACTCACTGACTTGAAGACAGAGCACAAAAAGAAAGCCTGTTACAAACCCATGAAATCACCAAAACACCTCAGACTACAAATGTGCAGGGGCAGAAAAAGTGGTCCTGGAATTGCCCTTTTAAAGCATTTTTGGTGCAGGAAGGCAAACTGCTCTGCAGGCACAGGAATCAAGGCTCACTTCTCCTGACTCCCATCCCAAGCTGGGAAGCTGGAAGTGTTTTTCCCCCCTGTGTTTTGGTCTGCCCAGCTCCTAGCCTGCACCTCACCCAGCAGGTACCAAGCTCATTTCACAGAATCCCAGAATCAGCCAGGTTGGAACAGACCTCAGAGACCATCAGGTCCAACCTCTCACCCAGCACCATCCAATCAACTAACCCATGGCACTGATGCCTCATCCAGGCTGGATTAAACACCTCCAGGGATGGGGACTCCACCACCTCCCCAGGCAGCACATCCCATGGCCAATCTCTCTTCCTGGGAAGAATTTCTTCCTCACATCCACAGCCTAAACCTTCCCTGGACAGCTTGAGGCTGTGTCCTCTCCTTCTGTCACTGCTTGCCTGGGAGCAGAGCCCAACCCCCACCTGGCTGCAGCCTCCCTTCAGGGAGTTGTAGAGAGCAATGAGGTCTGCCCTGAGCCTCCTCTTCTCCAGGCTGAACACCCCCAGCTCCCTCAGCCTCTGCTCACAGGGCTGTGCTCNTGGGAGGAGGGAAGGATTGGAAGCCTCTGGGTACTATGTAAAGGCTCTGTATGATTTGACATATTTCTTTGCTACTATGCTTCGTAGTGTTTTGTAATTTCACCAATCGCTTTTCCATTTAAACTTTCTATCACTCTCCAATCCGTTTGTGTTTGTCTTTCTTTTGTCCCTTTCGGGGCAAGAGAAGATCTGTCTGGCCCCAAAACCAGTACAGCAGCACATCCCATGGCCAATCTCTCTTCCGAAGAATTATTTCTTCCTCACCTCCAGCCCAAACCTCCCTGCACAGCTTGAGGCTGTGTCCTCTCCTTCTGTCACTGCTTGCCTGGGAGCAGAGCCCAACCCCCACCTGGCTGCAGCCTCCCTTCAGGGAGTTGTAGAGAGCAATGAGGTCTGCCCTGAGCCTCCTCTTCTCCAGGCTGAACACCCCCAGCTCCCTCAGCCTCTGCTCACAGGGCTGTGCTCCAGCCCCCTCCCCAGCCTTGTGCTCCAGACCCCTCCCAGCCTTGTGCTCCAGCTCCCTCCCCAGCCTTGTGCTCCAGACCCCTCCCCAGCCTTGTGCTCCAGACCCCTCCCCAGCCTTGTTGCCCTTCCTGGAAACCTTCTAGCAGCTCACCAGAGCCTTAAAAAAAGCAACACAACGCCTCCCCTAAAAAAATAAGGGTTGAACCCATTAATACCTCCAGGTCCCCCTGAAAGGATGCTGTGAGCATGCAAGGAATGCAGTGCTGGGATCAGGAGCTGGGCAGTGCCAGCATGCAGGAGGCTTTAAAGAGCACTCAGACTTCACTGGAGAGAAAACCTCAGCCTGATCTTTAGAAGCTTCTCTACACAAAGCTCTCAGCCTCACTTAACTGTTTCACAGAGTCACAGCTGGCACTGGGCTGGAAGGGAGCCTCCCAGGGCATCCTGCCCAAGCCCCTGCAGGCAGCAGGGACAGTTCCAGCTGGAGCAGGCTGCCCAGGGACACAGCCAGGCTGAGCTTGAATGGCTCCAGGGATGGAGCCTCCAGCACCTCCCTGGGCAACCTGTGCCAGTGTCTGCCCAGCCTCCCTGGGCACAGCTTCCTCCTGAGCTCCAACCTAACCCTGCCCTGCTCCACTTCCAAACCATTGCCCCTGGGCCTATCCCCACAGCCCCTTCTCAACAGTCCCTCCCCAGCCTGCCTGCAGCTCCCCTGCAGAGCTTCAGCTGCAGCTCTCAGCTCTCCCTGCAGCCTTCTCTTCTGCAGGCTGCACAGCCCCAACTCTCCCAGCCTGGCCCCACAGGGGAGGTTCTGCAGCCTCTGCTCATCTCTGTGGCCTCCTCTGGACCCTCTCCAACAATCCCAGGCCCTTCTTCTGTTGGGGGTCCCAGAGCTGGCCCCAGCCCTGCAGGTGAGGCCTCCCCAGAGCAGAGGGGAGGGGCAGGATCCTCTCTCTCCTGAGAAGAGAAAAATCAACCAAGCACCCAAGGTTTAGGACAGGAGCTCCCAGACTCCTCAGTGGGGAAGGCTTCCTGGTGGGTAGCTGTGCCAGGCAGGCAGCACTGAGCACACATCCTCATCATCCTCATCCCACCTGGCTGTGGGGCCCAGGCAGGAGCTGCCAGAAGCTCCTCAGCTCCTGCCAAGAGGACGGAGCTGGGCACTTCATGCAGCTCCTTCTGTTACCTAGGGCAGGATGCTCCCCTCCTGAACCTCCAAGCTGGAAAGAGGAGGGGGAGGCTCAGGAGCAGCTGGGTGAGAGGCAGGAGCCAGAGAGGGGAGAGGAGAAGCACAGCTCCTGCCCCGCAGCTGCAGCCCCTGCCTGCTGCTGGCACTTACTTATCCACCAGGGTCCGAATCACAGCCAGCGTGTCCAGCACCAGCCCATCCACGTTCTGCTTCTTCCTCCTGGGCTCATGAGGCCCTCGACCCCTCCTGGGGGGCCTGACAGGGTCCCTGGGGTGGTTCCTTGCCTCGGGGACGAGAGCTCTGCCGCTCTCCGCCGGCCGGCCCCGGGAGGCTGCGCCGTCCTCCGCTCCGCTGTCGTCGCGGCACACGCAGGAGTTGCCCATCCTGCCAGCCCCCAGGGCTGCCAGCCAGGGGGGGAGGTGGTGCTCTAGAGTCAGCAGCAAACCTTGCAGAAGGCTTCTGCTAGCACAGAACACAACCCAGGCGACTACAATCATCTAGGAAGCTTCAAGAGGGCTGCCGGCGAGGTCCTGGGGCGGGAGGCTGCTGCATGGCCGGAGCGGCGCAGGGGCAGGAGGGAGCCTCAGGTCCCGAGGTCCTGAGGTCCAGCAGGCATGGGGCAGCCAGAGGAGGGCTGGAAAACAAAGCCAGCACTAGGGTCAGAGCTACAGCTGCTCAGCAGTGACAGAACAGCTCCTGGTTTCCTACAGAGAGCCATCACAGAGCCCTAGAGCGGCCCAGCTTGGAAGGGACCTCAGAGCTCAGCCAGCTCCAACCCCTGCCATGGGCAGGGACACCTCCCACCAGCACAGCCTGCTCAGGGCCTCAGCCTGGTCCTGAACACCTCCAGGCAGGGGGCAGCCACAGCCTCCCTGGGCAACCTGTGCCAGTCTCTCCCCACCCTCACTGACAACAATTTCTTCCTCCTCTCCACTCTCATGGACACTCAACAAGGGAGGTTCTCCAGCTCCATTTTTGTGTCCTCCTCTGTCCCTTTGGGGCCCTCCTATGGGAGTGCTGGGGCTGCTCAGAGAAGAGAAGGCTCCAGGCAGACCTCAGAGCAGCCTGCCAGGACCTGAAGGGTACAGAAGGCTCTTCCCAAAGGCCTGCAGGGACAGCCCCAGGGGCAGTGGTTTGAAATGAGAGCAGAGCAGATGGAGATTGGATGTGAGGAACAAGTCCTGCAGCAGGAGGCTGCTGGAACTCTGCAGCAGGTTGCTCAGGGAGGTGCTTGAGGCTCCATGCCTGGAGACATTCCAGGTGAGGCTGGAGAAGGCTGTGGGGGAGGATGTCCCTGCTGCCTGCAGGGGCTTGGCCTGGATGATGACCTTTGGAGGTCTCTTCCCCCCCAGACCATTCTGTGGTTCTCTGTTAAATGCAAACCACATCTCCCTAAGGGGGAAAAGAAGAAACAAAAACCCAACAAGGGACTCTGAATTGGGATCTTTTAAGGGCGTTTTAGCAACACAACCCTGAAAGGTCAAACTGCTGCAGGTCTGGAATCTGACTCAAAGCTGCTCTGGAACTTCCAACCTGACCACAGTGAATGCACCTTGGCAGCACAGCAAAGGGATGAGGAGGAACCAACCTGTGGGATCACAACCTGCTACAAGCCAGGATCGAGAGGGATTGTTGAAACCTGGGCTCCCAGCAGCATTAAACCCAAGTGACTCTGAGGAACTCACCTGAGGTGGGTTGGGCTTCAGGAAGAGCTGGGCTGGCTCCAACTGCTGTAAGAGAGTAGGGGAGGGCACAGCCACTGTGGCACCCTGCAGCCTTTATGGTGGGCAGCAGCCTGGCATCATGGCTGGGTGTGCTTGGTCTTTGGGAATGGAGAGAGAGGCTCCCTGGAAACAGAAAAGGAAACAACAATTCACTTGGAAACTGCCTCTGAGGTGTCCCTTCTGCTCCCTGCAGCCAGCACACCAAGCCACAGAGGGACTTGCAGCTCCATTCAGCCTTTATCAGGGACTTCAAAAGCCACTTTGCCACCTGCTAGCTTCAGGAGGAGACCCAGCCAGGGAAATGCCAGCCCTGGAATTCCAGACACCACAGCAGCAAGCACAGAGCACTGCCTGACTGCTCCCTGCTGCCAGCAGTCATCTGAAGGAAAAAGGGAAGCAGGATCTGCCCCAGGTCAGCCTCAAGCAGGGAAAGTAAAGGCAAGGAGAGTATCAGAGGTGATGAGATAAAGGAAAGAAGAAGGGAGAAGAGAAACTGCCCTCAAGTGCAGAGCTGAGCTGGACAGCAGCTCTGCCTTCANATTCTCTGCTCCTTGGACAATTGCTGAGCTCCTACAGCTCTGCCACAGCAGCCTGCTGCAGGCAACTCCTCTCCACCTTCCCTGCAGCTCTCAGCCACCACTGCCTTCCCTCTAGGCCCCTTCAGGTCTCTTCCCTCCCAAGGTTTCCTTCCCCTCCTTCAAGCACCCAGAGAGCTCATCCTGACCCCCAGCAGGACCTGCAGCACTTCACACAGAGCTGCAGAGCCTGACCTGGAGCAGGAAGGGGCCCAAGGTGGTGCTGGGGGAAGGAGCCCTGCTTGGAAGTCTGATCCTGGCTCCTCCTGGGCACTGCTGAGTGCTGTCAGCTGAGAGGAGCTCAGGGGAGGTGATGCAAAAAGAGAATTTCCACTCAATTAACCACAATGAAACTGTGAAACCTCCCAGGAGGTCATGTGCAGAGCTGAGGCCAAGCTCCCAACTCCAAGCCTCGTGCAGCTGAGAAAGAGCTTCTTGGCCTCCAGCAGGGTGAGTGGACCACAGCTTCAGGAGTGAGTTAATGCCCTGCTGGGTCTTCTGCAGCCAAACTTCTTCTGCTCTCCTCTGAAGCAAACCCAGAAGGTGACCAAACTTCTGCTCTCATCAGAAGCAAACCCAGAGGGGTAAGCACTTACAGGAGTGGGGAGCAGCATTTCCTGGCATGCAGAGTGTCACCAGCCCCAGGACAAAGCCATGACCACCCTCAGCTGCTCTCCTGCTGCAGCAAGAGGAGCCTAGCACCCCAACCAGGCTGCCCTTCAGCACACCTCTTTCACCCAGCTCTTCCCAAACCTCCCAGCTCTGGCTACATCCCTGGCAGTGAAACCCCCCAGAGCTCTGCAGGGATCACACAGGAAATGGAGCTGGAGAAGAGAAGGCTGCAGGGAGACCTCAGAGCAGCCAGTGGTGGCTGACAGCTGTGGGGAAGGTGGAGAGGAGTTGCCTGCAGCAGGCTGCTGTGGCAGAGCTGTAGGAGCTCAGCAATTGTCCAAGGAGCAGAGAATGAGCTTCAGAAGGGCAAGGTCCTGCAGCTGGGGCAGGGCAGTGCCAAGCACAGAGCCAGGCTGGGGGAGGAGTGGCTGAGAGCAGCCTGCAGGAGAAGGCCTTGGGGGGGTCAGGGGGTGACAAAGTGCCCAGGAGCCAGCAGTGGTCCCTGGCAGCCCAGCAGGCAGCTGTGTGCTGAGCTGCATCCAGAGCAGGGAGAGCAGCAGCACAGGGAGGGGATTCTGCCCTCTGCTCTGCTCTGCTCACACCCCACCTGCAGCACTGCCTCCAGCTCTGGGGCCCCCAGCACAAGAAGGACCTGGAGCTGCTGGAGAGGCTCCAGAGGAGGCCCCAGAGGTGAGCAGAGGCTGCAGAACCTCCCCTGTGGGGCCAGGCTGGGAGAGTTGGGGCTGCGCAGCCTGCAGAAGAGAAGGCTCCAGGGAGACCTCAGAGCAGCCTGCCAGGACCTGAAGGGGCTCCAGGAGAGCTGGGGAGGGACTTGGGCCAAGGGCTGGGAGTGCCAGGATGAGGGAGAATGGCTTGGAGCTGGGAGAGGGGAGAGTGAGAGTGGAGAGGAGGAAGAAATTGTTGTCAGTGAGGGTGGGGAGAGACTGGCACAGGTTGCCCAGGGAGGCTGTGGCTGCCCCCTGCCCTGAGGTGTTCAGGACCAGGCTGGATCAGGCTCCATCCTCCTGACTCCCACCCCTCAGGTATTCACAGACCTTGATCAGATCCCTCTCAGCCTTCTCCTCTCCAGACTGAACACCCCCAGGGCTCTCAGCCTTTCTCCACAGCAGAGATGTTCCAGGCCCTTCATCATCCTCATAGCTCCCCCTGGTCTCTCTCCAGCAGATCCCTGTCCCTCTGGTTTTCAAAGCAAGGTAAGATGCAGAACTGCTGAGCAGAAGGCCCCAGGAGCCAGCCCAGCTGGGCAGCAGGCATGGCAGAGCCCCTGGCAGCGCAGACACACACTGAGCACTCCTGGGGATGTGTGAAGGCTTCTGCTAACACTGCTGAAAGGTTCACTGATGCCTGCCTTTGAAGCTTGCACTGTCAGCTGCCTGGGAGGGCAGAGCAGAGAGCAGACAATGTCTGGAGCCTCCTGTTGTCAGCCTGCCCACATTTGTCACCTCCTGACACTGCTTAGCAGCTCCAGCATGAAAAGCCTCCCAGCAGAGCTGCAAACAGGCTGCAGGAGCTGTCACTGCTTGTTCATTCAGGCACCATCAGAGCCTGGGCTGACCTTCTGGTGGCAAGCAGCTGAGGGCCACTTCTGTGACCTTCCCTGGGGAAGCAGCAGCAGCTCCTTTCCTGGCCCAAGCTCAGGACTGTAGCAGCAGAGCAGGTAGCACAGAAGCACAGAAGGGTTGGGTGGGAAGGGACCTCCAAAGCTCCTCCAGCCCAAGTAGTTCCAACAATCCCTCTCAATCCTGGCTTGTAGCAGGTTGTGATCCCACAGGTTGGTTCCTCCTCATCCCTTTGCTGTGCTGCCAAGGTGCATCCACTGTGGTCAGGTTGGAAGTTCCAGAGCAGCTTTGAGTCAGATTCCAGACCTGCAGCAGTTTGACCTTTCAGGGTTGTGTTGCTAAAACGCCCTTAAAAGATCCCAATTCAGAGTCCCTTGTTGGGTTTTTGTTTCTTTTTTTCCCCCTTAGGGAGATGTGGTTTGCATTTAACAGAGAACCACAGAATGGTCTGGGGGGGAAGGGACCTCCAAAGGTCATCATCCAGGCCAAGCCCCTGCAGGCAGCAGGGACATCCTCCCCCACAGCCTTCTCCAGCCTCACCTGGAATGTCTCCAGGGATGGAGCCTCAAGCACCTCCCTGAGCAACCTGCTGCAGAGTTCCAGCAGCCTCCTGCTGCAGGACTTGTTCCTCACATCCAATCTCCATCTGCTCTGCTCTCATTTCAAACCACTGCCCCTGGGGCTGTCCCTGCAGGCCTTTGGGAGCAGTCCCTCTGCAGCCTTCTTGGAGCCCTTCAGGTACTGAGTGCCTGCTCTGAAGTCTGCCTGGAGCCTTCTCTTCTCCATGGTACCCAGGGAGCCATCAGCCCCCTCTGCTGAACAGACAAATCCCAGCAAACACCCAAGGCTCCCATGGCAGAGTGGTGCTGCTGGAGGCCAGGTGTGGGCACAGCAGTGGCAGATCAAAGTCTGAGGTCATTACAAGGCACAGCTGTAGGGAGGTCAAAGTCCCACAACCTTCTGAGTCAGGAGAGAACTTTTGACTCATCCCAGGGCTCAGCAGCATCACTGAGAAATGGAAGAGGCAATCAAGGTGATGCTGGCACAGCTGGTGCCAGGCCATGCCAGTGTCACACTCACCACACAGAGCAGGGAAGCAAAGCCAAGCTGGGTGCCAGCACCCCAGAGCACAGCAGGACACAACCCTGGTGCCCAGCTCAGCACCTTGGCCTGCAGTGCTTCAGAGCAAGGAATAAACTCAGTGCCTGAGTGAGCACAGGCTCAAGAGAAGAAAAAAAAAAAAAACAAAAACCCAAACATCACCAAAACAGTTCAAAATCATGGAGGAACAGAAGGGTTGGGGTTGGAAATGCCTGCAGGATCATCCAGCAACCCAACCCCACCCTGGCCACCAAACCATGGCCCCAAGAGCCATGGCCACAGGGTCTGCAACCCCTCCAGCCATGGGGACTCCACCACCTCCCTGGGCAGCCTCTGCCAATCCCTCACCACTCTGGCAGCAAAGACATTTTGCCTCCTCTCCAACCTAAGCCTCCCCTGGCACAATTTCAGGACATTTCCTCTCCTTCTATCATCTGAGACTGGGGAGCAGAGCCCAACCCCAACCTCCCTGCAGCCTCCTCTCAGGAGCTGTAGAGAGCAATGAGGTCTCCCTCAGCCTCCTCTTCTCCACTCAACCCCCCCAGCTCCTCCTCCCCAGCTCTCTTCTCCAGACCCTTCCCCACCTTTCTTGCCCTCCATGTCCTTCTGGGAGTGAGGAGCCCAAACCTGACCCCATCATTCCAGGTGCAGCCTCACCAGTGCCCAGCACAGGGGCACAAACCCTGCCCTGCTCCTGCTGAACCCAGGATCCTGACAAGGGAGCAGAACAGGGCAGGACTTCCTCAGAACAGGGCAGGACCTCCTCACACTGCCTTGCCTTCAGCTCATGACAAGGTGCCAGCATTTTGTCTTGCTGCCAGAATTGGGAGAGAATCCCAACAGTGCACAGAACCCAGAGTGCCAGGCTGGAAGGGACCCCCAGGAGCCCCTGGGCCAAGCTCTCTGGGTGATGGTGGAGCTGCAGTGAGCTGCCCTGCAGCCTGGCAAGCTGGGGCTGGACAGTGCCCAGCACAGGGGCACAAACCCTGCCCTGCTCCTGCTGAACCCAGGATCCTGACAAGGGAGCAGAACAGGGCAGGACCTCCTCACACTGCCTTGCCTTCAGCTCATGACAAGGTGCCAGCATTTTGTCTTGCTGCCAGAATTGGGAGAGAATCCCAACAGTGCACAGAACCCAGAGTGCCAGGCTGGAAGGGACCCCCAGGAGCCCCTGGGCCAAGCTCTCTGGGTGATGGTGGAGCTGCAGTGAGCTGCCCTGCAGCCTGGCAAGCTGGGGCTGGACAGTGCCCAGCACAGGGACTGCACTGCTTGCCCTGGGAGGTGATTCCAGTGCCTGGCTGTGCTCAGGGGGAGACCTTTCCCTCTGGAGCCCAATGGGAATCTCCCTAGCAGGAACTTGTCCCCAGCTCCCCTTGTCTTCTCCATGGCACTCCTGGCACCAAGGGAGTCTCCATCCTCCTGGCAGCCTCCTCTCTGCATTGCTCCATGGTGGTTAAGGTCTCCCCTGAGCCTTCTCCTCTCAGGGCTGAACCCTCCCAGCCCTCAGCCTCTCCTCATGTGGCTGCCAGGCCTCTGCTCATCCCCTGCCCCATTTTATGAGGCTACCACCTCACACCTGAGTGACACAGGAGATGTTTCACAACAGACAATGCTGGCAGCTAGAGGAGCTGCTGGGGGGAACTGCAAAGTGGAGTCCCTCAGGGATCAGTCCTGGGACCAGTCTGGTTCAACATCTTTGTCAGTGCCATGGACAGAGGCATTGAGTGCACCCTCAGCAGGTTTGCTGATAACACCCAGCTGTGTGGTGCAGCAGACAGGCTGGAGGGAAGGGATCCATCCAGAGGGACCTGCACAGGCTGGAGGGAAGGGATCCATCCAGAGGGACCTGCACAGGCTGGAGGGAAGGGATCCATCCAGAGGGACCTGCACAGGCTGGAGGGAAGGGATCCATCCAGAGGGACCTGCACAGGCTGGAGGGAAGGGATCCATCCAGAGGGACCTGCACAGGCTGGAGGGAAGGGATCCATCCAGAGGGACCTGCACAGGCTGGAGGGAAGGGATCCATCCAGAGGGACCTGCACAGGCTGGAGGGAAGGGATCCATCCAGAGGGACCTGCACAGGCTGGAGGGAAGGGATCCATCCAGAGGGACCTGCACAGGCTGGAGGGAAGGGATCCATCCAGAGGGACCTGCACAGGCTGGAGGGAAGGGATCCATCCAGAGGGACCTGCACAGGCTGGAGGGAAGGGATCCATCCAGAGGGACCTGCACAGGCTGGAGGGAAGGGATCCATCCAGAGGGACCTGCACAGGCTGGAGGGAAGGGATCCATCCAGAGGGACCTGCACAGGCTGGAGGGAAGGGATCCATCCAGAGGGACCTGCNCTGGGGAGGGACTTTGGAGGGTGTCAGGGAGTGATAGGAGTGGGGGGGATGGAGCAAAAGTAGAAGTGGGGAGATTGAGATTGGATGTGAGGAAGAAATTCTTGCCCAGGAGGGTGGTGAGAGACTGGCAGAGGTTGCCCAGGGAGGTGGTTGAGGGGGGTTGGAACTGGATGATCTTTGTGGTCCCTTCCAACCCTGACTGATTCTATGATAGGAAATTTGACCAGAGAAGCCTGAAGAGCAAGAGGCCAGCAAAGCATCCCAGCAGAAACTCCTCCCTTGACCACTGGCTTATTGCTTATGCTCCTGAACAGCTCCTTTTTATTCCTCAGCTTTAACAGGCAAGCAGAAAACAAAAACAAAGCTTGAGGGAAATGGACTTGGATCCATCATGAGAGATGTCCTACTGTAGAGGAGGGAACCACAACACTCTAAGGGATCCCTTCCAGTCCCAGCAAATGTGACATGATGAAAGCCAAGCCCTCTGATGAGCAAACACTGAAGAGGTACCAAGGAAGGGTGCAGGAAACCACCACAGCCCTTCTAAGAGGAAGGAAAAACCAAAAAGCACTGAAGGCACAGAAGATAGCAGTGAAGGGAAGGAAGGCACTGAGTGATCACTGAGCTGTGGGGCAACAGAGGGAGGTGCCAGAGTGGTTACCTTGGGGGGCTGCAGTCAAACTCCATCTGCTCACACTGCAGCAGGGCAGCAGAGGGGATTCTGCCCCTGGGCTCTGCTCTGCTCAGACCTCACCTCCAGTCCTGCCTCCAGCTCTGCTGTCCCCAGCAGGAGGAGGACACAGAGCTGTGGAGTGAGGCCAGAGGAGGCCACAAAGATGCTCCAAGGGCTGAAGCAGCTCTGCTGTGAGCACAGGCTGAGGGAGCTGGGGGTGTGCAGCCTGCAGAGGAGAAGGCTCCAGGGGGACCTCAGAGCTGCCTGCCAGGACCTGAAGGGATCCTGCAGGAAGGCTGCAGAGGAACTTTTGCTGAGGGTGTCTAGAGCCAGGCCAAGGGGGAATGGTTTGGAGCTGAGGCAGAGCATAGAATCATAGAATGAAACAGGTTGGAAGAGACCTCCAGAATCATCCAGTCCAATCCATTCATCCAGCAGGGTTGGAGTGGAGCTGAGGGAGAAGTTGTTCAGTGTGAGGGAGGTGAGACTCTGGCACAGGCTGCCCAGGGAGGCTGTGAATGCCTCCTGTCTGGAGGTGTTCCAGGCCAGGCTGGATGAGGCCTGGAGCAGCTGAGCCTGGCTGAGAGCTGTCCCTGCCTGTGGCAGGGGGGCTCCATTGGATGATCCCTGAGGTCCCTTCCAACCTGAGCCATTCTAGGATTCCATGGGAGGCTGAAGATAAAGGAAACCATTCCCTCCAGCTGCCCAGCAGCACCCTCCAGGATCCCAGCTGCAGGCAGGGCAGCAGAGGGGATCAGCTGAACCTGTGACTAACCAAGCCTGGCCTAACAGAGCCAACAGCAGCAGGACCAGGGACAGGAGCTGTGCAGAATGCAAACCACTGCCTGCAAACACCCTGGAGGAGCTTCCTACAAGTCACAGAAAGGCTCTGGTTGGAAGAAACCTTTCAGATGATGGAGTCCAACCCTTCACCCAGCACTGCCAAGTCACCACTGCCCCATGGCCCTCAACTCCACACCTACAAGGCCTTGAAACCACTACAGGGATGGGCACTCCACCAATGCCCCAGGCAGCCTGGGCCAGCCCTTGGCAGCCCTCAAGGGGAAGAAATTGTTCCTCATGGCCAACCTAACCCTCCCCTGGGGTGACCTGAGGCCATTTCCTCTTGCCCTATCACTTGCTCCTTGGGAGAAGAGCCCAACCCCACCTCACTCCAACCTCCTATCAGGGAGTTGCAGAGAGCAATCATAGAATTACTGAGGCTGGATCAGACCTCTGAGATCACCAAGTCCAGCCTGGGAGCTAACAGCACCACAGCGAGCAGACCTGAGTGCCACATCCAGCTGAGGGACAGCAGATCCTGAGAGCTTCCAGCCAGCAGTGCTGGGAGGATCAAACAAAGCTAGAGCTGCCACTTGCCACCCCTGAGAGAGAGCACCCCAGGAAACACCCAAGCTACAGAAACAGAGCCAGGCAGGGAGAACCAGCACCAGGGGAGAACCTGCCCCAGCCAGGGGGCAACCAGCA
>VXBD01002447.1:42751-53738 GCA_013399975.1 Indicator maculatus | reverse complement strand
GCTGCCCAGGGAGGTGGTGGAGTCCCCATCCCTGGAGGTGTTCAGAAAAGGATTGGATGTGGCACTTGGAGCCATGGTTTGGTTGTCAGGAGGTGATAGGGATTAGGTAATAGGTTGGACTTGATGATCTCTGAGGTCTTTTCCAACCTGGTTGATTCTGTGATAAATCACTAAGGTTGGAGAAGACCTCTAAGATCAAGTCCAACCTGACACCAAGACACCTCACACCTCCACAGCCACCAGACCATGCCCCAAAGTTCCACCATCTACTTGTTTCTTGAACACCTCCAATGATGGGGACTCCATCACCTCCCTGGGCAGCCTGTGCCAATGCCTGACCACTCTTGCAGCACAAAAATCCTCCCTAATACCCAACCTAAACCTCCCTGGTGCAGCTTGAGGCCATTTCCTCTTGCCCTGTCCTTATTCCCTCAGGAGAAGAAGCCAGCATGGGCCTCCCTACAACCTCCTTTCAGATAGGCTTCAGCAGTGGTTCTCCACCACTCCACCTCCCCCCATCTCTGGGGCTGCATCCCAGGGGAAGGTGAACCTTGAGGCTGCAGCTACACAGCAGTGAGCATGGATCCATCCTTTCCCCTGGCTTTGAGGCCCAGGAGATGCTTATGCTCAGCTCCTCTTCCTTCACCCACCCCCCCCCCAGTGAGGGAAATGAGGGAAAAGGGAATGATGTGAAACAAGATAAACCACAACTGGAGCTCTGGGAAAGCTCCTAGCAGGGTCTGCCAGGCTGAGTCACTTCCCCTGGACACAGCACCACTGGTGGGGACCTGATACAAGTGAGCTGGACCAGCCCTGGGGACAAGCCCAGAGGACAGCCCTGGTGCTGGCTGGCTGGGGACTGGAGCATATGAGCTAAGAGAGCTTTCCTCCCTCTAGCTTCTGAGTGCCTTATGAAAACATCCTGCCAGAAGATCTGCTTTGGATCACAGGCTGTGCACTCCAAACTCTGAACCAGAGGAGGATTTCCTAACAAGGGCTCTCTGCATGAGCTGATGGAAAAAAAGAGGACTTCAAAGTGGCCTTTCCTGGCACCTCCCACCACTGACACCACCACAGGAGCACAGGCAGGGTCTGCAGCCAAGCACCCAAACCAAAGCAGCCCTTCCAAACCACCAGTGTCCCTCCACTCCCCACACTCCTCCACCCTCAAAGATGGGCTTGGGCTTGAGGCTGTGCCTGATCTTCTCTGGAGAAAGAAGACTCCAGACTGGAGCTTCTTATTTGGTCCTAGTCATAGATTCAGAGAATGGGTTGGGTTGGAAGGGACCTCAAAGATCCTCTATTTCCAACCCCCCTGCCATGGGCAGGGACACCTCCACCAGCCCAGGGTGCTCATAGCCTCATCTAGACTGGTCTTGAACACCTCCAGGGAGGGGACAGCCACAACCTCCCTGGGCAACCTGTTCCAGCGTCTCCCCACCCTCTCTGGAAAGAATTTCTTCCTCATCTCCAGTCTCAATCTCCTCTCTCCCAGCTCAAAGCCATTGTCCCTCATCCTGGCACTCCCAGCCCTTGTCCAAAGTCCCTCCCCAGCTCTCCTGGAGCCCCTTTAGGTGCTGAAAGGCTGCTCTAAGATCTCCCTGGAGCCTTCCCTTCTCCAGGCTGCACAGCCCCAGCTCTTCCAGCCTGTCCCCACAGGCCAGGTGCTGCAGCCCTCTGACCATCTCCTTGACTTTCTCTGCCTGATCACTCTGCATCCAAGGTCAAAACCACTTCAGCAGTGCTGTGTGTGCAGGACATCAACCCTCCAGCAGCTCCTCCTGCTTCTCTGCCTATGCTGGCATCACTTGTAGCATAAATAATGCCCTCAGCAGCCATCCATGCCACCTCCTGGCACCTCCTTTGTTTCCTCCTCCTCCCATTTCCCTTCTCACCTAATGATTTCCGTGGAGGGCCAACAGGAGCCACACGAGACGAGGTTTTAAGCTGAGGAGCAGAGAGGGATGGACCTGCATTCAGAGGGTTATGCAACAGGCTTCCAAGCCTCATCTCCCTGCTCTGGAGAGCAGAGATAATTTGGGGGTTGACTCAGTGGCTGAAGGGGACAAAGAGCCAAAGCAGGAAGAAAAAGGCAACAGCCCATTTGTCACAGAGACCTATTAGGGGGAGAGTGAATGCAAGCAGGCACCCCCTGGGAGGACAGAGAGAGTCAGGGAAGAGAAACCTTGGCAGAAGGAAGAGGTGGCCATGGCCATTGTGGGGACAGGAACAAGAGGAGCAGAGGCTTCTCCTGCAGCTCATTAGGCTGATCTGCAGCTGTGCTGCTGCTGCTTTGTGCCAGCCCAGCACGGGGGCTAGGCTGGGCTGGGGCTTCTGGGGACAAAGCCTGGCCAGGAGGAAGGGCTGCTGGAAGCAGAGGATGACCCTGGAATAAGGACAGGCTGGCTCCAAGGAAAAAGTAGGGTGAGTGGTAGGAATGGGCAGGGAAGCAAAGAGTTTGAGAGGTGGTGAATGGTGCCACTGCCAGCTGGCAGCCAGGCACTGGTGGTGTCCCCCCCTGGGATCAGTGCTGGGCCCAATCCTGTTCAGTATCCTTATTTCTGGATGAGGAGATAGAGTGCACCATTGGGAACTTTGCAGATGACACCAAGCTGGGGGCAGGAGTTGATCTGTTGGAGGGCAGGAAGGCTCTGCAGAGGGACCTTGAGAGGTCTGATGGTGCTGCAGGACTTGGTGGCCTCATTTGGGTTGGTTTGGGGATTTTTTTGATAAGAAAACAAAACAAAAAAAAAATAAAGCCACTTCCAACCTTCCCAAGGCATGCACTGAGAGATCCCTCAGGGCTCAACCATCTCCTTCCTGTGCCACCAAGAGAGTTAACCTCAACCCAAAGCTCCTGGGCTCTAGGAAAACACTCTGGGGTGCTATGCATCACCCCAGCTTTTCACACCCTCACCCCCAAGCCACACATCCTCCCCCAGGTGTGTCTCCTACCCCTGTTCATAGAATCACAGAATGCTAGGGGATGGAAGGGACCTCTGGAGCTCACTGAGTCCATCCCCCTGCCAGAGCAGCACCACCCAGGGCAGGTCACACAGCAACACATCCAGATGGGTCTTGAAGCTCTCCAGAGAAAGAGAATCCACAACCTCTCTGGGCAGCCTCCAGCACCCTCATGCTGAGCTGGAAATTCCTGTGCTTGAGCTCAGATCCATTGCTCCCCACCCCATCCCTGGGTATCACCAAACAGAGCCTGGCTCCATCCTCCTGACTGCCACCCTTCAGGTAGTTGTAGACATTGCTAAGGTCCCCTCCCAGCTTTCTCTGCTCCAGACTAAACAGCCCCAGGGCTCTCAGCCTCTCCCAGTCCCTCCTTCCCCTGCTCTGTGCATGCAGGTCCTGTCCCCTCCCTGGACCACTGACAGCAAATGCTTCTGGGCTGAGCTCAACCCCTCACAAGACTCAAGCCAAGCTCTCTGGAACTGATGTTTTATCCACAGCCAGGGTTTCACAGGCTGCCATTTGAACCTCTGCAAATCCCCCCTCACCCCCCAGCCACTCCTCAGCCTGCCCAGCTCTGCCTCACAGCAATTCAACTTCATTACTCAGTTAGGTTGAAGCAGCACTTAATTAGTGAATTAGAGTAATTGGCACTGGGGGAGGCCACACCTGGAATCTTGGGTTCAGTTTTGGGCCCCTCAGTACAAGAAGGACTTGGAGGTGCTGGAGCAGGTCCAGAGAAGGGTAAACAAAGCTGGGGAAGGGGCTGGAGAACAGGGCTGGAGAACAGGGCTGGGGAAGAGCAGCTGAGGTTTAGTCTGGAGGAAAGGAGGCTGAAAGGAGGTTGGAGCAAATGACAGGACAAAGGAAATGGCCTCAGGTTGCACCAGGGGAGGTTTAGGTTGGACATGAGGAAAAATTTCTTCCCAGAAAGGGTTCTCAGGCACTGGGACTGCTGCCCAGGGAGGTGCTGGAGTCACCATCCCTGGAGGGATTTAAAAGCCTCATAGATGTAGCGCTGAAGGATGTGGTTTAGTGGCAGTGGCTTAGCTGCAGTGGTTGGATTGTGAGCTGCTGGACTTGAGGAGCAAAAAGGTCTCTTCCAGCCTCAACAGACCTAGCACAAACCAGATGTGAGTTGGGCTATGAAGCTCCTACAGCAGACTCTGGGAGATTCAGTTAGAAACAACTAAAAACCAGACCAGTAAAATCAGTGTGACATGGAGTGGGGACAAGTCCAGTTCTGGTGCCCCCAGTACAAGGACAGCAAATTGCTGGAGCAGGTCCAGAGGAGGCCAGGAAGATGATCAGAGGGCTGGAGAGCTTCCCACATGGGGCCAGGCTGGGAGAGATGGAGCTGTTCAGCCTGCAGAAGAGAAGGCTCCAGGGAGACCTTAGAGCAGCCTTCCAGTACCTGGAGGAGAGCTGGGGAGGGACTTTTAACAAGGGCTGGGAGTGCCAGGATGAGGGACAATGGTTTTGAGCTGGAAGAGGGAGATTGAGACTGGAGATGAGGAAGAAATTCTTTCCAGTGAGGATGGGGAGATGATGGAACAGGTTGCCCAGGGAGGTTGTGGCTGTCCCCTCCCTGGAGGTGTTCAAGGCCAGGCTGGATGATGCCTTGAGCACCCTGGGCTGGTGGGAGGTGTCCCTGTCCATGGCAGGGGGTTGGAACTGGCTGATCCTGCAGGTCCCTTCCAAGCCAAACCATTCCACGATTCCTTCCAAAAGGAAATGCAGCGTCAGATTTTTGGAAGGAAGCAGCAGCTTGCTGAGAAATATCTCCATTTGAAATACCCCAGTGCCCTTCTTCTCCATTCCAAGCTGACCTTCACCAATGTTTCTCCACCTCCCATTGTCTTAAATCCCTCATTTGAATGTCTGGCAGGGGCTCAGCCCCAGCCTATTATTTCAAGTGTCTCGAGTAAGCAGGGAAGCAGTGGGGTTAGCATCATCTGCTGCTGCAGACACACAGCTGGGAGAGATTACAGCCCAGAGCAAAGCAAAATAAACACTCCCAGCCAGCCCATCCTGGGAATTCCTCTCATGTCAGCAAATAAAGCCTTGGTGCACCCCAAAACCAAAGGCTTCCTCCAGACTCTCCCCCCCACACGCCTTGCACTTAGTGATGAACAGCTTGGGTTGGTTTAGTCTAAGAGAAGGATTTCAAAGCCTACCCCTAACATCATCCAAAGCTGCTATCCCTGGGGACATGCAAGGCAGGCCCCAGCTAAGGTGCCCAGATGTTAAATCAGTGGTGAAAGGCAGCCAGGAGGAGCCTGGTCCTGTGCCAGCAGCCATCTGTCACAGCGCAGCAATGTGCCTTGGCTCGGTGGCTCTGAGACTCCTGCTCTCCAAGATACCACCAGAGGATCAAAACCCTGCAGGAAAGGAGCAGCAGCAGAGCAGGGAGGGGACAAGAAGTTCAACATGTGCCAGTAAGGTGGCCTCATGCCCAAGAAAAGCCAAAGGCACCCTGGGGTGCAGTCAGAAGAGTGTGGCCAGCAGGGCAAGGGAGGTTCTCCTGCCCCTCTACTCTGACCCAGGGGAAAGGTTTCCTGTTGTGCCAATATGCATAAAAATAAACACAGAATGATTAAAATAATCTCCAACAACCCACACAAACCCCAAACAACAAATTAAAGGAAAAAAATAAAGAAAAAGGCTCTGGATAATTCCAGACCTCTGCTTTCAAACCCAGCCCAGGCACAATAAGAGAGCATCTGCTACAGGGCTCATTAACAATTATTAACAATGCAATTAATGCCACAGGTTTGCACAGAGTTTCTGTGCACCCAGCTTGGTGTCTTGCCTGAGGAGCTCAAGAGTGGTTTGCTGACCCAGAGCAGTGTGGAGGGAACCACCCCAGGCTTCTGCAGGGCTTTGCAGGGAGTCCAGCTTGGCAGCACGACCCCAAAACTCCACTGACTCCTCAATGGCAAACAGGACACAACCCAGCCTGGGGCTTGTTGGAGCAAGGTCACAAGGAGCCAGCAGGGTGTCCTTGTGGCCAAGAAGGCCAATGGTCTCCTGGGGTGCATCAAGAAGAGCGTGGCCAGAAGGTCTAGGGAGGTTCTCCTCCCTGTCTGCTGGGCTCTAGTGAGGTCAAATCTGCAGTGCTGGGTCCAGCTCTGGGCTCCCCAGTTCCAGAGAGAAGCTGGGAAGATGCTGAGGGGCCTGGAGCAGCTCTGTAAGGAGCAAAGGCTGAGAGCCCTGGGATGAGAGCCTGGAGAAGAGCAGCCCCAGAGGGGATCTGAGCAATGCTCAGCAAGAGATAAAGGGTAGGGGGCAAGAGGCTGGGGCCAGACTCTGCTCAGTGGTGCCCAGGGACAGGCCAAGGGGCAGTGGGCACAAACTGGAACCCAGGAGGTTCCACCCTCACTATGATGAAAAACTTCAGTGTGAGGGTGCTGGAGGCCTGGAGGCTGCCCAGAGAGGCTGTGCAGGTTATGAAGCAGCATCCATTCAGATGCTCCAGGAAATGTGCTGTGCTCAGTTGTCATTTTTCCTGGGGGATCTGTCCTGGGGGGATCTGTCCTGGGGGACAGCTGGAGGCAGCAGAAGCCCTGCTCACACGTGGCTGGTGAGTGGGTGCTCATCAGCACAGCCTGCAGAGGTTGAAGTTAACCCAAGTTAAGTTCTGTGATGCCAGCTGGGTAGATCAGCTGCTGCTCCCTCCAGCTGTGCCCAGCAATGCAGCTCTGCTTGTGGCTGCTGCTGTCTGACCCAACAGGGCAGCTCCAGGCTTTGAACAGAAGGTCCCCAAGGTCCTTTTGGAGGACCTTGCATAGAATCATAGAATAGTTTGGGTTGGAAGACACCTCTGGAGACCAGGGAGGACAACCCCCCTGCCATGGGCAGGGACACCTCCTGCTAGCCCAGGTGGCTCAAGGCCTCATCCAGCCTGGCACTGGACACCTCCAGGGAGGGGGCAGCCTCAACCTCCCTGGGCAACCTGTTCCAGTGGCTCCCCACCCTCACTGGAAAGAATTTCTTCCTCATCTCCAGTCTCAATCTCCCCTCTCCCAGCTCAAAGCCATTGCCTTTGTCCTGTCAAACACCCTAGAGGGCAAATCTCTGGCTAGAGAGGCCAAGAGACAACCTCCTCCAGAGAGCACCTTTCCACAGCTTTCCCCTTTCCACAGCTTTCCCCTTTCCAGAGCCTTCTCTATTCCACAGCTTTCACCTTTCCACAGCTTTCCCCTTTCCACAGCTTTCACTTTTCCACAGCTTTCCCCTTTCCACAGCTTTCACTTTTCCACAGCTTTCCCCTTTCCAAAGCTTTCCCCCTTCCACAGCTTTCCCCTTTCCAGAGCTTTCACCTTTCCAAAGATTTCTTCTAAAGCTTTCCCCTTTCCAAAGCTTTCACCTTTCCACAGCTTTCCCCTTTCCAAAGCTTTCACTTTTCCACAGCTTTCCCCTTTCCAAAGCTTTCACTTTTCCACAGCTTTCCCCTTTCCAAAGCTTTCACCTTTCCACAGCTTCCCGCTTTCCACAGCTTTCCCCTTTACAAAGCTTTCCCCTTTCCACAGCTTCCCCCTTTCCACAGCTTTCTTCTTCCTAAAGCTTTCACCTTTCCACAGCTTTCACCTTTCCTATTCTTGAGGTCCTCTGCAGAGCTCCCTGCTCTGCTGCTGGCATCAAGCCCTGGCAGCCACAACTCTCTTCCTCTGCACGACAAACAGGTTGTATCAGCATCCCTGCAGTGGCCCAGATGACAGATTGGCTGGGGGAAGGTGATGGGCTCAGCTTCACTCTCCAAGCCTGACAAGAGCCAATGCCTTGAGTGAGGCAGAGATGCTATAATGCAGCTGGGAAAGCCTGCCTGAGGGCACTCCCACCTTGCTCTCCCAGGAAATCCCTTCTTAGCACACCCCTTGCAAGAGAAGCTGGGCAAAGATCCCACCCAGAAGGTGCTGTGCCCTTGGCCTCATGCCCTCCAGCCCCACCACATGTGCAGATCTGCAAGGAGCTGGAAAATTCACCCTCAGATCCATTCTGACTTGTACAAATTCTCCATGGCCAGGGCTGAGAAGAGCAGGGAGAGGCAAACCTCAGACATCTGGCAGCAGAACTCTTGGCAAAAAGAGCACAGCACTCCAGAGCCTGTGGTGGGAGACCATGCAGCAGGCAGAAAGCCCTCAAAGGGCAGGCTGGGATGCCCATGGGCATCTGCTCTCACACCTGGAGCTGTGTTTCCATCATGCCAGTCTGCAGAGGAAGCCTTGGAAACATCAGCCCAGGCTAAGCACAGAACCAGTGAGTGGCTGGGGTTGGACAGGGACTTTAAGCTCATCCAGACCACCTCCCCCTGCAGTCAGCCCAGGCAGCAGGCTGCTCACAGCCCAAAATAACCTCACCTGGAATGGTTCTAGGGATGGGGCAGCTCCCACCTCGCTGAGCAATCCATGGTCCCAAAGAGCACAGGGGGAACATGGCAGCTCCAGCCACAAAACCCACCCCAAGGGCCTGGCAGTGGAGAGAAGCACTCAGGGGAGAGAGGGCAGAAGGCAGAGGGACATGCAGGGGACATGGGGCCAGACATAAGGCTGCCAGGAACATGCTCCCAGAGTGTGCCAAGCACAGCAGGCAGAGAGCCAGGGAGCCCCAGCCATGTCTGGGCTTCCAGGCACAGTCTGCTGCCTGCCAAGCTCCTAAAGGCACCTGCCTGGCAGTGATGGGGCCAGGGAAGCTTCAGGCACAAGAAGAATCTGTTGGAGTGGGTCCAGAGGCCACAGTAATGATGCAAGGGCTGGAAGCCCTCTGCTGGGAGGCCAGGCTGAGAGAGTTGGAGTTGTTGAGCCTGGAGAAGAGAAGGCTCCAGGGAGACCTTCTGGTGGCCTTGCAGTGCTTCAAGAGCTGAGCAGAAAGCTGGGGACAGACTTTTGAGCAGGGTCTGTTATGACAGGACAAGGGGGGATGGTTTGAAACTAAAAGAGGGAGATTCAGACTGGAGAGAAGGAAGGAATTTTTGACCTTGTGGGTGGTGAGATCCTGTGCCAGGTTGCCCAGAGAGGTGGGAGCTGCCCCATCCCTGGAACCATCCCAGGTGAGGTTGTTTGGGGCTCTGAGCGACCTGCTCCAGTTGCAGATGTCCCTGCTGGCTGCAGGGGGGGTTGGATTAGATGACCTTGGAAGGTCCTTTCCAACCCCTTCTGTGATTCTCTAGGAGCTCATTGCAGACTCCCAGCTGCTGGAGGGAAGGACAACTCCTGTTTGCTTTTCCCAGGAGCCTGGGGCTTGTTGCAGGAAGTTCCCTGTTGCAGAAGGGTTTGGCAAACCTCTTACCTCTGCCCAAAGCCTTCCTAAGTCAGGGATGCTCTTTCTCAGCCATGCCTCACCCAGCCAGGCCAACCTTGCCCCTTCAGGAACAGCTACAGGTCAGCCCTTAGCCAACCTTAGCTAAAGTTCAGCCACTTCATTGTGGAGTTATCACTTTGGAGATACTGCCATTCCCTGAGGAGCACCAAGGGACTCCCACACTGCAGGGTTGGGGATGCACAGATCATAGAACCATAGAACTCTTTTGGTTGGGAAGAGATCATTGAGTCCAACCACCACCACCATGGCCACTAAACCCTGTCCCCAGGTGCCATGGCCACAGATTTCTTGAACCCCTCCAGGCATGGTGACTCCACCACCTCCCTGGGCAGCCTGTTCCAATCCCTGACCACTCTTGCAGCAAAGAAATTTTTCCTCATCTCCAACCTAAACCTCCCCTGCTGCAACTTCAGACTTTCAGCCTCTCTGCAGATGTTGGGCTGGCTTGAGGTCCCTGACCACTTTTGCAGCAAAGAAATTTGTCCTGAACCCCAACCTATAAACTCCCCTGGCACAATTTCAGGCCATTTCCTCTCCTTCTATCCCCTGGTATTAGGGAGAAGAGACCAACTCCCACCTCCCTCCAACCTCCCTTCAGGGAGATGCTGCTCCAGTGCAGCCCTGGGGCTGCTCCAGTGCAGCCCTGGACCTGCCTGAGCTGAGCTTTGCCACTGCACCTTGTGCCTCTACCAGCTCCTGTGACTCAGCCCAGCCCAAAATTAGCACCAGGGCCCTTAATTAAAGGCAAAGTTTTCCACTGCAGGCAAGTGAAGTGCAGAGCTCTTTTGCAGGGATCCAGCTCTGCTTCCTTCCTTGCTCTTGCAAGGGTCAGTGCTCAGGTTCTGCCCTGGACTTGAAATCCATTTGCTCAGCAGCAATGTTCTGGAGGTTGTACCTTGCTCCCACGAGCTGCCTGCCCCAGGGAGCTGCAGAAATAGAGCAGGAATGAGAGGAAGAAGCCCAAGAGCCTCACACAGCAGCACCAGCACAGCCTGGGGCAGAGCAGCACCAGCCCCAACCTTGTCCCCCTGCTCCCTTCAGCCCAGCTGACAGCAGAAGAAAGGAAAACTCTGCAATGAGTCTTTCCCAGCCTAACAAGCTGACATTTCACAGCCAAAATCACTCTGATTTTCACCTCAGGCAAAACATGTGCAGAGTTGTGATTCATTCCACGCTCCTGGCTGCCAATTTCCCTGCACAAGCTATTGAATTGTTGTGCTTCCAGCCTGTGCTCAACTCCTGATTGCTCCTCCAAGTGCTTTATGCTCCTTGGTTTGCAGAGCTGCTCACCTCCCACTTCTCCCCCTCCCAAAGTGGCTTTGGGTGCCTGTGAGCCTTCAAGGTTCATGGCAAGCTGCTCAGTGCCATCAGCTGCTGCTTTCCCTGGTGTGTCAGGACCACTCTGAGACCCCCAACCAAAAAAGATCTTCCTCTTCTTACGAAGTCTGGGTTCACCAAAGCCTCGTGGGTCAGGCTGAGCTCATCCCCTTTTGCTTGACAGGGCCACAAGGATGAGCTGAGGGCTGGAGGAAGGCTGAGAGAGTTGGGGGTTGTTCAGTCTGGAGAAGAGAAGGCTCCAGGGAGACCTTCTGGTGGCCTTCCAGGATCTGAAGGGGGCTACAAGAAAGCTGGGGAGGGACTTTTGAGGGTGTCAGGGAGTGATAGGACTGGGGGGGGAATGGATCCAAGGGGGGAATGGATCCAA
>VXBD01002447.1:16107-37891 GCA_013399975.1 Indicator maculatus | reverse complement strand
GCAGAGTGGAGCAGAGGGGGAGAATCCCCTCCCTGCCCTGCTGGCCACACTTCTCCTGATGCAGCCCAGGCTCTGCTTGGCTCCCTGGGCTGCAAGTGCTCCCTGCTGGCTCCTGTTGAGCTTCTCATCCCCCAGCACCCCCAAGTCCCTCTCCTCAGGGTTGCTCTCCAGCCAGTCCCTGCCCAGCCTGGATTGGTGCTTGGGATTGCCCTGACCCAGCTGCAGGACCTTGCACTTGGTCTTGTTGAACCTCCTGAGGTTGTCATGGACTCACCTCTCCAGCCTGTCCAGGTCCCTCTGGATGGATCCCTTCCCTCCAGCCTGTCCAGGTCCCTCTGGATGGATCCCTTCCCTCCAGCCTGTCTGCTGCACCACACAGCTTGGTGTCATCAGCAAACCTGCTGAGGATGCACTCAATGCCAAAAATCTCCACCTTAACTTCTACTTTAAGACCAATAGCTGTGACAGAATGGGGAAAAACATCTTGTCCCCTAAAAAAAACCCCAAAAAACCAAAAACCCAACATCTCATCTTGATTTAAGGTCCTCCCAGCAACCCAATCTCCTCCACAAACCAACCCTGAGGCAGGCCAGCAGCTAAGTCAATAATGTATATAATCAACATGTGAGTGGCTCCAGCTGATGTGGGAGGTAGCAATTAAAGGCAGCAGAGCTGTGGAAGAAAATGAACAACCCTTTTTTACTGCAGAAGGCAGAGGACTCCCAAAAGTCCCCTCATTTGGAGAGGAAACCCATGAGCAACACATCATAAAATGAACTCCTTAATAAGGATTCTGAAAGAGTTGGGCAGCTGACCTCCTCCTCAGAAAGACCTACCAAAAGAAGTTCTTGCTCAAAGAAAATCTAACAGCTTGAAGGCTTACCCTGCAAGGGACCATGGACCTCCACTGTTCACAGGCTCACAGGATGTTAGGGATTGGAAGGGACCTCTGGAGATCATCAGGTCCAACCCTCCCCCCCTGCCAGAGCACAGAACCCAGTGCAGGTCACACAGGAACACATCCAGACAGGACTTGAAACTCTGCAGAGAAGGAGACTCCACAACCTCTCTGTTGAAGCATGGTACAAGGTTTTGCAGGACCTGGCTGGTGCAAGCAGGATGGGTGGAAGTTGAAGCATAGGAAGTTCCATGGAAGCATGAGGAAACCTTTTTGTCCTGTGACAGGGTGACAGAGCCCTGGAACAGGCTGCCCAGGGGGGTTGTGGAGTCTTCCTCTCTGGAGATATTCAAAGCCCACTTGGATGTGTTGCTGGGTGACCTGCCCCAGGGATCCTGCTCTGGCAGGGGGATTGGACTGGACTGGTTTTGAGCTCCCTTCCAGCCCCTGACAGTCTGTGATTCTGTGACCCCACAGCCAGTGATGCACAGGGAGATGGGCACCACACTGCTTCAGCTTTACCAAGCTGGGTGTGCAACTCTCCCTGGGAGTCCTCACCTCTCACCCAGCTTCCAGACTTCCCAAGGGAGCAGGGAGAAGCCTTGACCTGCCTGGCAATGGCAGTGTCTGATTTACAGCCACCAAAGGTGACTTCAGCCCCAAGAGAGTCGATGCCAAGAGCTGGTGGAAGATGCATGGCAAGAAGAAAGCACTTGGCCATGAACTCTGGTTTGGGCAGAAGAAACCCACACTCATCCTCATATATTACCCACTGGCAAGGGGGAAGGAGGTGGGGAAGGAGGTGGGGAAGGAGGTAGGGAAGGAGGTAGGGAGGAGGCTTTCATCTTCCTTTTCAGCTGCAGGAGCAGGTCTCAGGCAGCTGTGCCCTGCTTTGCTTGTGTCCATGCAGTGCACCCATCCCCACCCAGTATCACAGAACATTAGAGGTTGGAAGGGACCTCAAGAGGTCATTGAGTCCAACCCCATCAGCAGGAAGGATGTGGGGAATTTCCAGCTGCCTTTTCTTGCTGCCTGTGGAGCTTGGGAACGCTCAGCCCTTTACCTGCAACCTGCCCCAGGCTGAAGTCTTGCTCAAACACTCCTGTGCAAGGAACCTGAGCCCTCCTCTCCTCCCAGCTGCATACAGAACCCTGCAGTTATTGCCATGGAACAGGAACAAATTGTGCAACTTTTCATTTAGGTTGTGGGAGAGAGCCTGGGACTTCATTGCCTGGGTTTGCTCAGAAGCCAGAGGGCAGAAACAGGAGCTTGGTGAAATGGAAACCAAGCTCCTCACCTGGGAATGAAGGTCCTGCTCCAGCCACTCTGCTCTGAAAGAAAGTGAGCCCCTGCCATCAGCTGGTTGTAGCCACTAAGTTCCTGCAAAATCCCTGACAGCCACACCACAAAACATCTCAGTGGGACACCTCCCACCAGCCCAGGTTGCTCATAGCCTCATCCAGCCTGGCCCTGAACACCTCCAGAGAGGGCAATCCACAGCCTCCCTGGGCAACCTGTTCCAGTGTCTCCCCACCCTCACTGGAAAGAATTTCTTCCTCATCTCCAGTCTCCATCTCCCCTCTTCCAGGTTCAATCCATTGCCCCTCATCCTGGCACTACAAGCCCCTTGTAAAAAGCCTCTCCTGCAGCCCCCTTCAGACACTGGAAAGCTGCCCTAGCATCTCCCTGGAGCCTTTTCTTCTCCAGACTCAACAACCCCAACTCTCTCAGCCTGTGCCCATAGGGGAGGTTCTCCAACCCTCTGATCATCTTCATGACCTCCTCTGGACCCACTCCAGCATGTTGATGTCCCAACATGGGAGAGCACTTGGGAGCAGATGGCTGCAGATGAATTAAACCCTTTCAGGGACTGGAAGGCTGCTCTAAAGTATCCTGGAAGCCTTCTCTTCTCCAGGCTGAACATCCTCAGCTGTCCCAGCCTTTCCCTGTAGGGGAGGTGCAAAACGAAAACGTTCCAAATGCTCCAGTAAAAGGAGGGGGGGGAAAAAAAAAAAAAACCCCAAAAAAAAAAAACAAACAAAAAACCCAAACCAACAAAACCCCAACCAGTTAAAACCCCGAGCTCAGGAGTTGTTTAAAACCCGCTCGCTGCAAGGCTGGCTGCCAGAAAGGAGATGCAATTTCCAACCCCCTCCGCATCGCTAACGACCTTTTAATAGCTCTCATTAGGGAGCAGCTCGCTCGGCCCCGGCACATCCCTGCCTGCCAAAACAAAGCCCAGCGCCTCCCTCAGTGAAAGCCCAGCTGCCTGATTGAGCCACTCAAAAAAGCCTTCAGGAAAACTCTTTCCTAAGGCAGCTCTGCCGCAGGGAAAGGTTTCACTCCTGTGCAGATGCACTCCGTGGACGGCAACTCCTTTCACCTGCCTCTTTCACCAAGCACTGCCAGCTCCCCCCTGGAAGCTGCCAGGGAAAATGAGGCTTAGAAACAAAGGCTGAGCAGCAGGGAACAGGAAAAGGAAGGAAAAGAAAAAATAGAATAAAATGTGCCCCTCACTCCCTGAACAGCCACACTCAACTTGCACTCAGTCCTACCCAAGCCAGGCACCATCCCTGGAGGTGTTCAAGGACTGTGTGGATGTGGCACTTCAGGACATGGTTTAGTGGCCGTGGTGGTGCTGGGTTGATGGTTGGGCTGGATGATAATAGAATGGGTTGGGTTGGAAGGGGCCACAAGGATCAGCCAGCTCCAAACCCCCTGCCATGGACAGGGACACCTCCCACCAGCCCAGGCCTCATCCAGCCTCATCTTGAACACCTCCAGGGAGGGACCATCCACAACCTCCCTGGGCAACCTGTTCCAGTGTCTCCCCAACCTCACTGGAAAGAATTTCTTCCTCATCTCCAGTCTCACTCTCCCCTCTCCCAGCTCAAAGCCATTATCCCTCATCCTGTCACCCTCAGCCCTTGTCCAAAGTCCCTCCCCAGCTCTCCTGGAGCCCTTCAGGTACTGGAAGGTTGCTCTAAGTTCTCCCTGGAGCCTTCTCTTCTCCAGGCTGAACAGCCCCAACTCTCTCAGCCTTTGCCCACAGGGGAGGTTCTCCAGCCCTCTGATCATCTTCATGGCCTCCTCTGGACCCACTCCAGCATGTTGGTGCCCCAACTTGGAGAGCACTTGGGAGCAGATGGCTGCAGGTGAGTTAAACCAGCATGAACCACACAACTCACCCCCTTGCTGCTCTCCTGGTTTCCACCACCAGCTCTGCTGCCTCCTCCTCCACAGCTCCCTGCAGTAGCTCAGCAGGAGGGGTTGTCTCTGCATCTGCCATGGATCAGTTTGCCAGGTGGCCAAGAGAGCCAATGGCATCCTGGTCTGCATCAGGCATAGTGTGGCCAGCAGGAGCAGGGAGGTCATTGTACCTCTGTACACAGCACTGGTTAGGCCACACCTTGAGTACTGTGTCCAGTTCTGGGCCCCTCAGTTTAGGAAAGATGTTGAATTGCTGGAGCATGTCCAGAGAAGGGCAACGAAGCTGGGGAGAGGCCTTGAGCACAGCCCTGTGAGGAGAGGCTGAGGGAGCTGGGGGTGTTCAGCCTGGAGAAGAGAAGGCTCAGGGCAGACCTCATTGCTGTCTACAACTACCTGAAGGGAGGTTGTAGCCAGGAGGGGTTTGGTCTCTTCTCCCAGGCAACCAGCACCAGAACAAGAGGACACAGTCTCAAGCTGTGCCAGGGGAGGTTTAGGCTGGAGGTGAGGAGAAAGTTCTTCACAGAGAGAGTGGTTGGCCATTGGAATGGGCTGCCCAGGGAGGTGGTGGAGTCACCATCCCTGGAGGTGTTCAAGAGGGGATTGGACGTGGCACTTGGAGCCATGGTTTAGATGGTCATGAGGTGTAGGGTGACAGGTTGGACTCGATGATCCTTGAGGTCTCTTCCAACCTTCTTGATTCTATGATTCTATGATTCTATGAAGTGCTTTGGTGGGCATGAGGCAGCCATGGGCACTTGTAGACCCAAAGGCCAATGGCAGCCTGGGCAGCAGCAAAAGAAGCACAGCCAGCAGATGGAGAGAGGGGATCCTGCCCCTCTGCTCTGCTCTGCTCTGCTCTGCTCTGCTCTGCTCTGCTCTGCTCTGGGGAGACCTCACCTGCAGTGCTGTGTCCAGCTCTGGGGCCCCCAACACAAGGAGAACATGGACCTGCTGGAGGGGGTCCAGAGGAGGCCACAAAGATGAGCAGACAGCTGGAGAACCTCTCCTATGACTACAGGCTGAGACAGCTGGGGTTGTTCAGCCTGGAGAAGAGAAGGCTCCAGGGAGACCTTAGAGCAACATTACAGTACCTGAAGGGGACCCACAGGAAGGCTGGGGAGGGACTGCTCAGAAGGGCTGTGGGGATAGGACAAGGAGCAATGGTTTGAAGCTGGAGCAGGGCAGGTTTAGGTTGGACATCAGGAGCAAGGTCTTCACAACGAGGGTGGTGAAATACTGGAACAGGTTGCTCAGGGATATGGTTGAGGCCCTGCTCCTGGAGACCTTCAAGATCAGACTCTGGGCAGTGTGATCTAGTTGGAGGTGTCCCTGCTGACTGCAGGGAGGTTGTACAAGATGACCTTCAAGGCTCCCTTCCAATCCAATGCAATCTGTGAATCCATGAGATGCCTCCTCACAACCTGCTTCTCCTATTTCACTGATTCCCTGTGGAAAGACTTCTCTAAATTCTTCTCTAAGTGTATCAGCTGCAGAGCACATCCACCTCCTGCACATGTGGCAGCAGATCTCTGCACACTGCTGGCTGTGAACATAGTCAGCATTCAACAGACAATAAAAGTTAATTCCCTCTCTGTAGGGTCATTTTTTTCCTCTCTTGGAGACAATAGAAATTGCTCTCTGAGTGATTTTAAAAGACCAAAAGGAAATAACTAACCCCAACTGACCTGCATTTGCACCCTGCTGAAAGCAAACCAAAGGGTTCCCCCTGGCTTCAATCTCTTTGACTTGTGCCCAGCCTCTGTAATTTCCCCTCAGCAGGGTCAGAAGGGGCTGAACTCTGCACCTCTGCCATATGGAGCCATGAAACACACCCCAGGTGCTGGACCCAGGTCCCATCCCCAGTGCTGGGTACCTACAGCTCAGCAGAGCTCTCAAATGAGCAACAACCCCAAGCAACTCTGCAGTGTGGCTGGAAAGCTGCTGGCAGAAAGGGACCTGGGGGTGCTAATGGACAAGCAGCTGAATGGGAGCCAGCAGTGCCCAGGTGGCCAAGAAAGCCAAAGGCATCCTGGCTGGGATCAGCAATGCTGTGTCCAGCAGGAGCAGGCAGGGGATTGTCCCTTGGGACTCAGCTCTGGGAAGGTCACACCTCGAGTGCTGTGTCCAGTTTTGGGCACCTCAATCCAAGAGAGATGTGGAGGTGCTGGAGCCAGGGCAGAGGAGGGCAAGGAAGCTGTGAAGGGCCTGGAGAAGAAATCTGATGAAGAGCAACTGAAGGAACTGGGGATGGTTAGTGTGAAACAGAGGAGGCTGAGGGGAGACCTCCTGGCTCTCTACAACTACCTGAAAGGAGGTGGTGGAGAGGCTGCTGCTGGTCTCTTCACAGGTAGTTAATGATAGAACAAGAGGGAACAGCCTCAAGCTGTCACTGGGTAGGTTTGGACTGGACAGTAGGAAACATTTTTTTCCCAGCAAGAATGGTCAGGGATTGGAATGTGCTGCCCAGGGAGGTGGTGGAGTCCCCAACCCTGGATGTGTTTAAAGGTGGTTTGGATGTGGTGCTTGGGGATCTGTCTCAGGGGTGACCCTTGTAGAGTAGGGTTCTGGGTTGGACTTGGTGATCCTGAGGGTCTTTGCCAACCTGAATGTCTCTGTGGTTCTGTGATCAGTGCAGATGATAGGACTCTTCAGAGGAGGAAAGAAAGGCTTTATGCACACAGAAGGATCCACACTGCCCTGGGAATGGGCTTACAGCCCATGGCAATGTGCTTCAGCTTCATCCCCCCCACTCTGCTCTCAGCAGCAGCATCTCCTGCTGCATCTTTTTCAGTGGCAGGAAGGTGATGGTGCCACTGAATGGCAAATGGAACCACAGAACTGTTTGGGTTGGCAGTGGCCTTTAAGATCATCAAGCCACATCACCAACACATCAACCAGCTCAAAGCCTCATCCAGCCTGGTCTTGAACACCTCCAGGGAGGGGACAGCCACAACCTCCCTGGGCAACCTGTGCCAGTGTCTCCCCAGCCTCACTAGAAAGAATTTCTTCCTCCTCTCCAGTTTCAATCTCCCCTCTCCCAGCTCAAAGCCATTCCCTCTCATCCTATCACTCCCAGCCCTTGTCCAAAGTCCCTCCCCAGCTCTCCTGGAGCCCCTTCAGGTACTGGAAGGTTGCTCTAAGGTCTCTCTGGAGCCTTCTCTTCTCCAGGCTGATCAGCTCCAACTCTCTCAGCCTGTCCCCACAGGGGAGGTTCTGCAGCCCTCTGATCATCTCTGTGGCCTCCTCTGGACCCTCTCCAGCAGCTCCAGGTCCTTCTTTTGCTGGGAGCACCAGAACTGGAGGCAGTGCTGCAGGTGAGGTCTGAGCAGAGCAGAGGGACAGACTCCCCTCCCTCCCCCTGCTGCTCTTAGTGCTTTGCTGCACCCCAGGATAAGTTTTTCTTCAGAGGGTCTGTAGCAGATAGACCTCATCTGATGCTGAGCTGACTCCTTCAGGACAGATTTCTGCTGCAGGTGGTTCTGAAGCCCCTCTGCCATTTCCTGATGGCAGAATCTAGCCAGATGTGGCTCAAAGGAAGACCTGGAAAGCTGTTTCTGGAGAGCAGGGAGTGCATGAGGAAGAGCTGTGGTCTGGAGCTGGTGAAGCAGGAGAAAGGTTTTCTGTGTCCTGGCTTTAGCAGCCCTGTGTGAGGTGGTGTCCAGGGGGCACATCACTTTTGGTTGGAAGAGACCTCTCAGATCCTCAAGTCCAACCATTAACTGCCAGGTCACCACTAAAGCAGCTCCCTCAGCACCACATCCACACAGCTCTGAAACCCCTGCAGGGATGAGGACTCCACCACCACCACCCTGGGCAGCATGGGCCAGGTTCTTCTGGGGAAGAAATTGTTCCTCATGTCCAAACTAAACCTTCCTTGGTGCAACTGAAGGCCATTTCCTCTTGTCCTGTCACTTGCTCCCTGGGAGAAGAGACCAGCAGCCAGCTGGCTCCAGTCTCCTTCCAGGGAGTTGTGGAGCAAGGTCTCCCCTCAGCCTCCTTTTCTCCAGGCTGAACAAGCCCAGGTGCTTCCTTGGATGTCTGTGCTCCAAGTGCCTCTCATGAAGCACCCATGCTGAGGAGCACAGAGGGGTTACCCCTTTCTAGCCTCCCCTGGGTCTCCTTTTAGGCTTACCAAGCTCTGCCTCCTTTGCTTTCTTTAGCAAAGGGAAGGTGCAGCTTTGCAGCTGCCCAGGCAAAGGGAGGCAGCTGGGGTTTCCCAGAGGCTTGATGCCCTTTGGGCTGCAGGAATTACCCAGACATTGGAAGGATGCTGGCGCTGGGCTCTATCTGGAAAATGCCAGTGTTGATCCCAGCCTTCATGGCATCCTGCATGGCAGCTCAGCCTGTGAGGGCACTGCTGCAGGTGGGGTCTCTGCAGAGTGCAGCAGAGCAGAGGGGCAGAAAGCCCTCCCTAAGCATGCTGAGGGAACCCCCAGAGAGGGAATGGGGACTGCTGGAAGTGAGCAGGGCAGGGGAGGTGCTGGAGGCAGCTTTGCTCCTGAAGAGCCATTATGTCACCTTGGGTCTTCTTCTTGCCCCCTCCCAGAAATGCTGTCCCCCAGCAGGCACTGTGGGCAGGGAGGAGAGGGAAAAGAACTCAGGGAAGAGAGATCCACCTTGGGAGAGCAAATCCAAGCACTCCTTTCCCTGAAACCCATCTATGGAGGCAACCACTGTGGCAGATCTGACTCCCCTGGGCACAAGAGGAGGGACTGCTGTGTGCCTCCTGCCTCCCATCTTCTTGTGCTGGACAAGAGGGAATGGACTGAAGCTGGAGGAGGGGAGACTGAGACTGGAGATGAGGAAGGAATTCCTTCCAGTGAGGGTGGGGAGACACTGGCACAGGTTGCCCAGGGAGGTTGTGGCTGTCCCCTCCCTGGAGGTGTTGAAGCCCAGGCTGGATGAGGTCTTCAGCAACCTGGGCTGGTGGGAGGTGGCCATGGCAGGAGGATTGGAACTGGCTGAGCTTTGAGATCCCTTCCAACCCAAAGCATTGTCTGATCTACCCAGCCAGCACCAACACCCATGCTCCAGACCACCCTTGTCCCCAGCAGCCCCAGGATCACCCTGGTGTGACCTGAAGTGGCCTTTAACCCCCACAGGACTTAACACTGTGGGGAGAGCTCCACGTGGGTAATTAGTGCTGCACTGATTGCCATCACTGTGGCCCACAGACACTCTGTCAAGGTTGATGTGCCCTAAACAGAAGCTGATTTTTGGCACTGAGTTGCTCTCTTGAGTTCTCAGAGCGGGAAAGGCAGAGGAGGAGGCTGCTGAAGTCCTGGAGGAGTTGTTTCCTTAATTGATGCCCACAAGAGAGCAAAACTTCCCAGCCCACTGCCCTGGCACAGGGGCTGCAGGTTGAATGAAGCCTTTGCACAGTGAATGAACAGCAGGGACAAGGAATCCCTTTGGTGGCACTCAGGAAGCTCTTCTCTCTGCCAGCATCACTGCCTGGCCCTGGTGGTGCAGAGCCCAGGGCAGCACCAGGTCTGCCCACCCTGCTGCACCCACTCAGGGCTCTTGCTGAGCTCTCCCAGGCTGGCTGTGGAGGGCAGGGGCAGATCTGGCTGTGCCAGCCTGGTTTGTTTAAAAACAGAGAGCAAAACACACACAGAAACAAAACCTGGCTGTGGGCATGGCAGGCTGGGGGGAAGAGCAGCCACTCTCTTCTCAGCTGAGGGAAATGAGCTGCCAGTGCTCACTTCTGTGCTCCAAACATGCTACTGAGGTGACAGGCAGGGGACCCTCTCCCTGGGCAAGGGCTGCAATCCCCCTGCAGCCCTTCCCTGCAGGTGTTAGAAACATGTGGCCATGGTTTAATGGTGTCTGCATGGTGGGGTAGGTCCATGGTTGATCTTGATGATCTGAGAGGTCTTTTCCAACCTGCATGATTCTATTCTTTATGATTCTAAACTCTTTCCTCCTTGTGAATGTGTTATTGTCAATGTGTTATTGTCAATGTGTTATTGTGAATGTGTTATTGTCAATGTGTTATTGTCAATGTGTTATTCCCAAGTTGAAAGAGCTCAGAAAACACAGATTTAAGGTGAAAGCTGTAAATGCTGCTGGAGAATCAGAACCAAGTCCTGCAGCATCAGAAATACCTGTCCAAGATATTCTGGGGAAGGGTTGTTGGAATTAATTGAGAGCTATACCTAAATGCCACCTACTGCTAACAAGTGTGCAAAGAGGATGGCAAGAAAGCCAAAGGCAAAACAGAGCAATTATGGAAAGGTGTAGCAAAAGAGTGACACACATTTGTTAAAGTGTCATAATGATCACTACCAGGGCAGGATCAAAACCATCCAGTCATAGAATTATAGAGTCATAGAATCATAGAATCAGAGAATCAACCAGGTTGGAAGAGACCTCCAAGATCCTCCAGCCCAACCTATCCTCCAGCCCTATCCAACCAACCAGACCATGGCACTGAGTGCCTCATCCAGGCTTTTCTTGAACATCTCCAGGGATGGTGACTCCACCACCTCCCTGGGCAGCACATCCCAATGGCAAATCTCTCTGGGAAGAACTTCCTCCTAACCCCCAGCCTAGACCTCCCCTGGCACAGCTTGAGACTGTGTCCTCTTGTTCTGCTGCTGGGTGCCTGGGAGCAGAGCCCAACCCCCACCTGGCTACAACCTCCCTTCAGGTAGTTGTAGACAGCAATGAGGTCTGCCCTGAGCCTCCTCTTCTCCAGGCTGAACACCCCCAGCTCCCTCNCAGCACCCCCAGGTCCCTCTCTGCCTGGCTGCTCTCAGCCACTCTGTCCCCAGCCTGTAGCTCTGCTTGGGGTTGTTGTGGCCAAGGTGTAGAACCCTGCACTCAGCCTTGTTCAATCTCATCCCATTGGCCTCTGCCCACCCAGCCAGCCTGGCCAGGTCCCTCTGCAGGGCCCTCTTACCCTCCAACAGATCAACTCCTGCTCCTAACTTGGTGTCAGCTGCAAACTTACTGATGAGGGACTCAATTCCTTCATCCACATCATCAATAAAGAGATTGACCAGGATGGGGCCCAGCACTGATCCCTGGGGGGCACCACTGGTGCCTGGTCCCCAACTGGATGTGGCACCGTTCACCTCCACACTCTGAGCCTGGCTCTTCAGCCAGTTCTTGACCCATTTCAGAGTGAATCTGCCCAAACCACGAGCTGCCAGCTTTGCCAGGAGCTTCTTGTCCAACCCCCCTGCCAGAGCAGGAGCACCTAGAGCAGATCACACAGGAACACATCCAACTGAGTCTTGAATATCTCCAGAGAGGGAGACTCCACAACCCCCCTGGGCAGCCTGCTCCAGTGTTCTGCCACCCTCACAGTGAAAGAATTCTTCCTTCTGAGCCTTCCTACCTAAACAAGCCTCAACCAACCCAAAATCCCAGAGGAATGATGGCAGGGATCAGGGCAGGAAGCTCTTCTCCTCAGAGGCTGAGCCATGAGTGTTCACAGCTCCTGGTGGTGGTATCACAGCCAACACCTCTTGCCCACACAGCCTTAACACCAGCCCTGTGCTGGCCACAGGGCCTGTGAGAGTGAAGATGAAGGCTGTGTGTCTGCACAGCACACCCTGAAGATGCACAAAGAGCTCCCTCCAGCTTCCCCAGCCAGGGCTGGGACAAGGTTACGTCAGCACCCACAGCACAGCCCCCAACCAGGAGCAGATGGTGGCTCCTCCTGCAAGAAATTAGGAGATTTTGGGAGCCTGCCACAAGGAAAGGGGTGGGGACAGCTACCCTGAGCTGCTTCTCACACCAAACCCTGTATCCACCCCTCAGATATCTCCAGCTTGCTGGAGGCAAACTGAAAACCAGCTTGCTGGCCATGCCTGGGAGAGCAGAGAGACTTCTGGCAACACTTGGAGGAGGACAGGCACCAATTTTGGCCCAATTCAGCTGTTCATCCTTCCAAGTATGCAAGTATCACCCAGCTCAGCTCCTTGGTAGGTTTATGTGATCATAACCCTGCAGCAAACAGCTCTTCACCTCTGGAAAAATCCTCCCCTAAGGAACTGCACTTATGTGTCCTTGAACCTTTCCATAGAGTCACAGAGCTCTTGGGCTTGGAAGAGACCTCTGAGCTCACCAAGTCCACCTGCTTGCCTAGAGCCCACAGTCCCACCCCTGCTGCTCAGCCACCACCACTAACCCTCAGCACCACCTCCATGTGTCTCTTAAACACTCCCAGGGATGGGGACTCCACCACCTCCCTGGGCAGCCTGTTCCAATGCCTGACCACTCTTGCAAGAAAGAAATTCTTCCTAATATCCAACCTGAAGCTCCCCTGGTGCAGCTTGAGGCCATTTCCTGTTGTCCTGTCCTTAGTTATTTGGGAGAAGAGGCCAACACCAGCCTCACTCCAACCTCCTTCCAGGTAGCTGTAGACAGCAATGAGGTCTCCCCTCAGCCTCCTCTTCTCCAGGCTAAACAATCCCCCAGTTCCTTCAGCCTCTCCTCACCAGACCTGCTCTCCAAATCCCTCACCAGCTTCATTGCCCTTCTCTGTCCCCCCTCCAGCACCTCAATGTCTCTCTTGTAGTGCATTGCCTGAACTGGACACAGCACCCCAGGTGCAATCTCACCAGTGGGCACAATCACTTCCTTGCTCCTGACATCTTCCTCACCATGCAGGAACATGGATGTGCTCCCTCAGGCCTGACACAGAATCACAGAATCACAGAATCACCAAGGTTGGAAAAGACCTCAAGGATCATCAAAATCCAACTTGTCAACTCACTACAACAAATTCTCTGGGCTTTAGGTCTTCTGTCTGCAGGGAGCAGAGCAGACTGACTCCTGGGGTGGCCACTTCAACCCCTCCCCTCTCCCCCCCCCCAGGCAGCAGCACAGCTCCTGGAGCAATCCCACCCCTGAACCCCCTTTGGCAGGACCCAACACACAACAAACCCAGCCTGGCTCTGCCCTCCATCCTCTGGAGCAGAAACCCTTGGCTCAGGGAAGCACATGAGAGACCTCTGAGATAAAAGCAGCATTGTAAAAGTTCCCTGGTGGGCTCTGCCTGGGGGCTCTCCTACCTCCTGCAAGCCTCCAAGTTGTAATCCTTCATTCTCTGCCTTCACAGGGTCAAATTGCTGCAGGGGAAGGCTGCAGAGATGTTCTCTGTGCTGGGGACAGAGGCATTGCCCCCTGTGTTTCTGCCACTCTGAATGCACAATTCAGGGCTGGGGGGCGGGGGGAGGGGGAAGGTAAATTACATCCCTCTTTAATTGCCTCATTGAGGAGTCCACAGGGCAGGCACTGAAGGGTCAAAGGGAGATGCCACACAGAGCCCAGAGTTGGTGTTTCTGGATTTTTCAGCAGTTTGACTTGAAACTTAGCTGAGCTTACCAGAGCTGTGTGCTTTACAGACAGACAAACACAGCCAGGAGTGGAGCTGTGTCAGAGATTAATCTGGGCAGTGGTTTGACACTGGAGCAGGGCAGAGTTTTTAGGATATCAGGGAGTGACAGGGGTAGGGGGAATGGAACAAAGCTGGAAGTGGCCATNCTGGATGAGGCTCTGGGCAGCCTGCAGTAGTGTGAGGTGTCCCTGGGCATGGCAGGGGAGTTGGAACTGGCTGATCCTTGTGGTCCCTTCCAACCCTGATTCTATGAGTCTATGACTGAGACTGGACACCAGCAAGAAGTTCTTTGCCATGAGGGTGGTGAGACACTGGAAGGGGTTGCCCAGGGAAGCTGTGGATGCTTCATCCCTGGAAGTCTTTAAGACCAGTGCCAGCTTTCCCCCAGCATCACAGAGCCACAGCCTCTCCACCATTGCCATCACTGCTCTGGGCAAGGTGTGGCTTGGGGCTGAAGGGATGGACTTGAGGCCATGCAGAGGCTGTTAGCTTAAGGGCCAGGGCTGTGCTCTGAGGGAGGGCAGCACACCACGCATCCCATTCCCAGCACTTTGGAATCAGTTCCCACCCACTTCTAGCATCTTCAGCCCTCCTGGGATCATCAGCAAGCATCCTCCTGCTGATATCCACAAAGACAACAAATGGTGCCAGCCCAGTTTGGATTCAGATCCAGACCCAGCTGGAGTCACCTCCTGCTTTTACAACACAAAGCCCCAGCTGGGAACTGCCAGCTTAGAAACTGCCCTGTCCCAAGCATGAGCCACACCAAGCACTCCTCCAGCCTGGCACAAGGTGGGGGCTGGAGCTGCCCCCATGACAGTGATACTGTGGAAACCCCAGGGGCTTGCTGCCCCAGCACAAGTGGAGAAGCAGGAGACAGCAACACCTCACAGATTGCACCGGGCTGGAAGGGACCCTCAAAGGTCATCTTGTCCAACCCCCTCCCTGCAGTCACCAGGGACATCTCCAGCTCCAAACACCTGATCCTAACTGAGTGCAGTGAGATGAGGAGGTAGGATCCCAGTTTCCTAATGGATCCATCTGAGGGACAGATCCTCATTTCCTTCCACACTGAGGTGCCACAAATGACATACATCATGGCCCCCTCCTCTGCTGCTGCACAGAGCAGAGGGGACACACAACCTCAGCAAGGTCCCCCCAGCCTAACACCAGCTCCCAGCTCCCAGCTCCAGCCATGGGCTGCTCTCCTGGCACTCTCTCCCACTCCAATCATTCCCCACTTGACTTGGGCTCAGTGTGCCAAGCACAGGCCAGCTGCAGGCATGCCAGGGGTCACTGCTCAGCTTGCAGAGCCAAGCCCAGCTCCAAGAGCCAAAGCCTGGCCAAGCTCTGCAGCCAGCTTCTCTTCACATCCCAGCCCTGTCCTTGGGGATATTTATTGCAGCTACACAAATCTTAGAATCATAGAATCACAGATTGGTTTGGGTGGCATGGGACCTCTAGTCCAACCCCCCTGGCAGTCAGCAGGGACATCTGCAACTAGAGCAGGTTGCTCAGAGACCCAGACAGCCTCACCTGGAATGGTTCCAGGGATGGGACATCTCCCACCTCTTTGGGCAACCTGGGACAGGGTCTCACCACCATCCCTACAAAAATTTCTTCCTTCTCTCCAGTCTGAATCTCCCTCTTTTAGTTTCAAACCATCACCTCTTGTCCTGTCATAACAGGCCCTGAGAAAAAGTCTGTCCCCAGCTTTCTGCTCAGCCCCTTGAAGCAGTCAAAGGCCACCAGAAGGTCTCCTTTGAGTCTTCTCCAGGCTCAACAGCTTCAACTCTCTCAGCCTGGCCTCCCAGCAGAGGGCTTCCAGCCCTGCCAGCATTGCTGTGGCCTCCTCTGGCCCTACTCCAACAGGTCCCTGTCTGTGCTGTGCTGAGGACTCCAGAGCTGCCCCAGCACTGCAGGAGGGGTATCAGCAGAGCACAGCAGAGGGGCAGAATCCCCTCCCTGCCCCTGCTGCCCACACTGCTGGGGCTCAGCCCAGGACAGGCTGGGGCTGGGCTGGCAGCACTCGGTGCCAGCTCATGTCCAGCTTCTCACCAACCAACCAACACCCCCAAGTCCTTCCACAGGGCTGCTCTCCATCCCTTCATTCCCCAGCCTGTGCTGACATCAAGGGTTGCCCTGACCCATGTCTGGGACCGCACTCTTGGATCAGGCTGTTCACAAGGGTCCACTTCTTCAGCCTGTCCAGGTCCCTTCGGATGGATCCCATCCCTCAGCTGTGCCAACCACACTGCTCAGCTTGGGGGCATCAACTTGCTGAGGGTGCACATGATCCTGTCATTGTCTTCCTGACAGCAGACCTGTTCCATCAGCAGGGACTGGCTGGAGAACAAGACCTGAGGATCCCAAAGCCTGGCAAACCACACATTTGGAAGTCTGTGCCCCATTCACCAGCAGAATGCACCATAAAGCCTGAAACCCTGTCTGAGCTCATGACCTTTACCAGTCTGAGCAGCAGGCAAAGCCACACAGCTGGATGATGACCAGTCAAATCCTCCTCAGGGCTGGTTCATGACTCAAATGAAATAAAACCATCATGAGCTGAAGCTTCCTAATACTGCTGCAGCCAGCTGGCCCTTCCAGCTCTTCTCTTCCCCTCCCTGCTCTGCCCAGGGGAAGGCTGGGCTGCAGACCCCCTCCTTGGCTCCCCCCCTTGCTTCCCACGGAGCCCAACACCCTCACTGAAGTTACAGAAATGACTTATCACCTCCCACGTTCCTCAGTTCAACCTCAATCCCTTTGCACCTTATCCCCACTTGAATTTCACTCCAGTTCCAGCCCTTGGAATGCAACTCCCAGCTCAGCTTCCCAGGCTGTGAAATGCATCTCTCCAGCCTTGTTTCCCAGCCAAGGTTTGATGGTAGTTAAGCTGTACCAAGATAAACCAATGGTTTCCCTCTCAGCAACACATTCCCACTGATCTGGCTGGTCTGAAGCCTCTGGCACACTCAAACACATTTTTTGGGGGGCAGGGCTTTGTGCATGGGGTCACCTGGATGTGTTAGCACAATGCAAACGCAGCAGCAAACATCTTCCTCCAAAGCAAACGTCCTTTTTAACAGCCACTTCGAGAAAAGTATTTGCCAGCCCCCACCCAGCCCATCACCTCCCAGGGAAAAGTCCCAGCCCCCAAACTTTGGAACTGCTTTGCTTGGAGTTTTCCTGAGACAAAGCAGTCCTGTGCCCTGCTTTACGGGGTGGGGAGCCCGGACGCCACTTTGTCTATCCCAGGTGAGCTCTGGCCACGGGGAGGGACAAAACTCAGCGTTCCCAAAAGTTTCATGAAAGGTTTCAGGACGGTGACTCGATGAGCAGCTGCAGAGGGGAGAGATGAGGGACGTGGAGACATGGGGACACGATGGAGAGGCGGAGACTATAGGAGGATGGAGAAAGAGAGACACGGAGCACGCTGCAATGCCCCGGACACAGCAACAGCCTCAGCTGTGGCACACGGATTGGTTTGAGCCGGAAGAGGCTTTAAAGGGACCATAAAGGGACCTTCCAAGCCCCCTGCAGTCAGCAGGGACATCTGCAACCGAAGCAGGTTGTTCAGATCGCCAAACAACCTGACCTCGAACACCTCCAGGAATGGGGCATCCACAACTTCTCTCGGCAACCTGTTCGTGTCTCACCATCCTCCCAGTAAAGACACACACAACCCGGTATGGTACACCGGGGATGCCAGCCCCGGGGTACAGGGACCCTGTGCCCTGCCGCCAAGCCCCTCACACGCACTGAGCCCTCCCCCCCGAGCCCTTCCCTGCCATCCCCCCACGCTCCAGCCCGGTCCCTGCAGCCCACGGAGGAAGGGGGGAAGCCCTTCTGCTTCCCCAGACAAGCGGAGGCTGTCCCGGGGCAGGGGCTGCAGGGGCTGTCCCCGGCAGAGTGCAGCAGCCGCCGGCCGCCCGGGGCCCGCAGCCGTGCTCGCNCCCCGGCCCGCCCGGCGCTGCCGGGACCCCTGCGGGGAGGGGGCGCTTCCATCCGTAACTGCGGGCCCGGGGAGGCGGTGGTTAATGGGAACCCCTCTGCACCCCCCGAAGTCAGACGTGCTGCGGGGCTTGCGGGAGGGATCCCCCTATAGCCCCCCGTGTGGAGAGCTGGATGGGGTACAGACAGACTGACAGCGACACGGACACGTGGACACAGAAACGGACAGACGTGGACATCGGAACACACGGACATGCAGATGCATGGACACACAGACACAGATGCACAGACACCTGGACACACAGACACCAGTGGGTTTTGGGGCGCTTTGCCCCCAGAGCTGTAACCCAACCTGACTCTGCACCCACAGGGTGATGGGGACAGAGCAGCCCCCACTGTGGTATCTGGGGGTGAGGGAGGGATCCCCACTCTCCTGTGAGAGCTGTGCTGGTGTTCAGGGTTGAATTCTGTTCTCCTTATCCAGTCTGGGCCAGTTCACCCCCTTCTTGGCATTGCATGGGTTAAATCCCACCTCACCCAGGTCCTGCCCTGCCCTTGCAGTGGGAAATGAGGCTTCTAGAAGCTTCCCTCATGAAGTCCCAGCTGCTGCTTGGCCTCGAGGAGATGAGAGCCCAGCTGGGTGCACAAGGAGCTGCACTCACCCTGCTCTGCACATTGCATGCCCTGACCCAGCTGGTCAAGCACATGAAGGGCAGGGACACACAAGGAGTCGTTTGCTTTGCTGTGTAGAGGACTTTATTTGTCAAGAACACGACACGGGGTTGAGACTTTCCTGTCTCAGGTCTTGCTGAATGCCTTCCATTCTCACAGCCATGGCCTTGAGTCCCAGCAGCACATCTCCTCCCCTCTCTCTTGGCTCTGGCCTGCAGCCAGTCTCTGCTGTGGGGACGTGGAACCACCTCACAGTGCAGAGACACTGCTCACACACCACCATCCCGCTGCAGGGATCTTAGGTGGATCACCTGCAGAACCAGGGCTTTGCGGTGGATCACTTTCAGAACCAGGTCTTTGAGGTGGATCACTTTCAGAACCAGGTCTTTTGGGTGGATCACCTGCAGAACCAGGTCTTTTAGGTGGATCACTTTCAGAATCAGGTCTTTTAGGTGGATCACTTTCAGAATCAGGTCTTTTAGGTGGATCACTTTCAGAACCAGGTATTTCAGGTGGATCACCTGCAGAATCAGGTCTTTTGGGTGGATCACCTCCAGAACCAGGTCTTTCAGGTGGATCACATTCAGAACCAGGTCTTTTGGGTGAATAACCTACAAAACCAGATCTTTGGGGTGGATAACTACAAATTCAGGTCTTTCAGGTGGATCACCTCCAGAACCAGGTCTTTTAAATGTTCTCCACTCCATGAGGAGGGAAAAAAATAACTCTCACCAAAGCCATGCACTTATCCATCCACAGTCCCCTTGGCTCAGCTCAGCATCTCCCTGTTAATCACTCTCTCCCCTTTCACTGACCCCAGTAGCACAACCACATCCACTCCCCTTCCTCAGCTTCCTGTGAGAAAAATGGGGATTTACATCCCTGGGGGCATTTCAAACTTTTGTGTGGGAGAAGCTGGACAAGGACCATGCCTCCTCCTCCTCCTCCTCTTCTGTTCATGCCATGCTGGGCAGAGAAAAGGCTGCCAGAAAGAGAGAAATAATAAAAACAGACACAGACAAAGGATCTGTGCTGGGATATTCTGTTTCAGAGCAATGACAGAAAGTGGAGATGAGGATGAAATGAACCAGGCATGGGCACTGATACTGTTTGCTTTGAATTAACACAGCTCTGCTCCAGCAGCATCTCCCAGGCTTCCTCTGCAGGCAGAGGGGCTTTAATCTGCTGCTCAGGAGCTGGTTGGCTCAGACCTCCCTTCTCAAACAGCCTCAGCAGCTCCTTCGTGGTGACTCACCCACCTCAGGACCTCACCCCCACAAATATTTGCCCAGCTTTCTTCAGCAGCACACAGAGCTCCTCACCACCATCACCAGGAGCCAGTCCCTGACCTGCCATCATTTTTGTTACTGCTCCTTGGCTTTGAATTCCCTCCAAGGAACCAACACATCCTCTACTGGGGTACCAAGATCCTAGTGACACTCTGCCAGCACCCTGCCAGGAGCCTGTGGATATACAAAACATCCTACACCAGCAGGGGTTTAAAACACTGAGCCATGAGGGAGGCAGTGACCTGCAGGAGCTCAGGAGATGTCCTCTCTTCTGCACTCTCCTGCTGGCTGAACCTGGGCAATTTAGTCCCCTTGAGGTGTCTTGGTTTGCTTTTCTTATCACATGAGGATGCAAAACCAGCCTCTTCTGCAAAGAGGGATTATGCATTGAGCTGATGTTGGTTACTGCAATCAGGCACTTTCTGGAAATGGTGCTTTCTACAGCCCTCAAAATACCAGGATACTACTTGGGGCTGGTAAGAGGAAAAAATAACAGAGTGCCAGCATGGTGGGGGTTGGAATGAACCTCTGAGGATCATCCCCCCACCCCCTGCTAAAGCAGAGGCACCCACGGCAGCTTGCCCAGGATCACAATGTCCAGGTGGGGCTGGAATCCCTCCAGAGAAGGGGGGGGAGCTTCTGTGAGCAGCCTGCTCCAGGACTCCAGCACCCTCACACCAAAGAATTTTCTCCTCCTGTTCAGATGGAACCCCCGGGCTCCAGTTTGTGCTCTCTCACACACCTACAGGACTCAGTCACTGCTGGGGTTTTTGGTAACCCTCAACTCCAGTGATGTGATTTTGCTGCCTCTTGAACTCTTGCTTGATCCAAACTCCAAGGCAGCTTTGCCAACACCTCCCTACTCAGCCCAAGCATCTGTGAAGCCTCCACAAAGTCAACCACAGACACAGCTGATTTCTTACAGCATCCCAGCTTGGGTTAAACTGCAGTTGGTGTCACAACAGGTCTCATGAGCTGCCACTCAAGGCTGTCACTCCACACCTGAAATCCTGGCTTCAGTTTTAGGCCCCTCACTCTGAGAGGCTGGAGCAGGTCCAGAGAACAGCAATGAAGCTGGCAAAGGGTCTGGAGAACAGGGCTGGTGAGGAGCAGCTGAGGGAACTGGGGGTGTTTAGTGTGGAGAAGAGGAGGCTGAGGGGAGACCTCATTGGTCTCTACAACTCCTGCAAAGGAGATTGCAGTGAGGTGGGGTTGATCTCTTCTCTGTAATATCAAATGATAGAACAAAAGGAAATGGCCTGAAATTGTCCCAGGGGAGGGTTAGGTTGGATATCAGGAAAAATTTCTTTGCTCCAAGAGTGGTCAGGGATTGGAAGAGGCTGCCCAGGGAGGTAATGGAGTCCCCATCCCTGGAGGTGTTCAAGAAAGGTGTGGTCACAGCACTTGGGGGCATGGTTTGATGGCCATGATGGTGGTGGGTTGATGGTTGGGCTTGATGAACTTATTCAATCCAAACAATTCTATGATTCCATGACTATGAAAAGTTTCTTCCCAGAAAGGGTTCTCAGGCACTGGAACAGGCTGCCCAGGCAGGTGTGGTGGAGTCACCATCCCTGGAGGGATTTAAAGGACACATGGATGTGATGCTGAGGGATGTGGTTTAGTGGTGGTGGCTTAGCAGCAGTGGTTGGATTGGGAGTTCTAGGTGAGCAGATGGACTTGATGAGCTCAGAGGTCTCCTCCAACCCCAACAGTTCTATGATTCTCAAGTGGTGGTCAGGGTGAGCTGCCTCCTACAGCTCCAGGTGGGAAGGAGGCAGGAGGGAGGCTGCTCTGCGAATGGGCTCCCGGTCCCCAGGCACACCACAAACACCAGCTGGGAACTGGTCAGGTCTGGTTGGTTTGTTTCTTTGTTTTTTGTTGGTTTTTTTTTTTTTTTCTAAGTTTTTATTTTTAATTCAAGGACTTTTGCTTCATACAAAATGTAATTGTAGAAACAACTGCAGAATTCAAAGTCTGGCTGATAAATATTACTCAGGCAGCAAACTAAGCAATCACAGAACCCTTTTTTTTGTGTGTGTGTGTGGTTTTTTTTATATTTCCTTCTTTTTTACCCCTCCCCCCCCCTTATTTATTTATTTTTNATTTATTTATTTTTTTTTTTTTTTTTTTGGGGGGGGGTGGTCCCAAGTTCCTTTTGTGTCACATGTTAGGAACTCTGAGTGGTTTTTAACACCACATTTTTGTTTCGTGGGTTTTTTTTTTGCTTGTTTCTTTGTTTTTTTTTCCTTTTTTAAATATATAAACTTTTGCAACAAACCCTTCCCCCTCCCTCTTCCTCCCCAATGTATATCAAATATAATTAAAAATCAACAACTGATGAATACATTGTATCAAAAAAGGTACGAAGATGAACATTTTGGTTTGTTTGCTTTTTTTCCCCACCCACCC
>VXBD01002447.1:294-15899 GCA_013399975.1 Indicator maculatus | reverse complement strand
AAAAAAAAAAAAACAAAAAACCAAAACACCCAAAACTGAGTCGGTGCAATTCAAGTTTGGCAACTCGCTTCAGGAGGGTTCTTGGGAGTATCATGAGGGGACAGTTAAAAATAATAATAATAATCATGAAAAAGAAAAGCTGGGGGGAAGAGGAGGGAGTAGGGGTTAGGAAGAATTTGTGGGCAGGCTTGTCTGTCACTGTCGTCAGCCCCTACCAGGCAGGTGGAGGGTTAGACAACTTGAGTGGCCAGCAGATTGAGGGAGGTGACTCTGCCACTCTGCTCTGCTGAGGCCTCACCTGGAGGGCTGTGTTCAGCTCTAGGTGACCCCAGCACGAGAGGGATGTGGGCATGAGCTGCAGTGGGTCCAGAGGAGGCCACGAAGATGATCAGAGGGCTGGAGCACCTCCGCTATGGGGACAGGTTGGGAGAGTTGGAGCTGTGCAGCCTGGAGAAGAGAAGGCTCCAGGGAGACCTTAGAGCAGCCTTCCAGTACCTGAAGGAGAGCTGGGGAGGGACTTTTGACAAGGGTTTGTCATGATGGGACAAGGGACAATGGTTTTGAGCTGGAAGAGGCAAGATTGAGACTGGAGATGAGGAAGAAATTCTTTCCAGTGAGGATGGTGAGAGACTGGAACAGGTTGCCCAGGCTGCATTTCAGTATCTGAAGGGGTCCTACAGGAAGGCTGAGGAAGGACTGTTTAGAAGGGACTCACAGCAACAGGATGAGGGCAGTGGTTTTGAAACTAGAGCAGGAGAGATTTAAGTTGGACATCAGGTGCAAGGTCTTCAAAATAAGGGCGGTGAAATACTGGAACAGGTTGCCCAGAGATATGGTTGAGGCCCTGCCCCTGGAGACCTTCAAGATCAGACTCTGGGCAGTGTGATCTAGTTGGAGGTGTCCCTGCTGACTGCAGGGAGGTTATACAAGATGACCTTCANGCATTTCAGTATCTGAAGGGGTCCTACAGGAAGGCTGAGGAAGGACTGTTTAGAAGGGACTCACAGCAACAGGATGAGGGCAGTGGTTTTGAAACTAGAGCAGGAGAGATTTAAGTTGGACATCAGGTGCAAGGTCTTCAAAATAAGGGCGGTGAAATACTGGAATAGGTTGCCCAGAGATATGGTTGAGGCCCTGCCCCTGGAGACCTTCAAGATCAGACTCTGGGCAGTGTGATCTAGTTGGAGGTGTCCCTGCTGACTGCAGGGAGGTTATACAAGATGACCTTCAAGGCTCCCTTCCAATCCAATGCAATCTGTGATTCTGATTCTTCACCGTGTTCTCCCTAAGACCTGCTGCAACCCAAGGCCATCACCTGCCGGTGTGCTTGGGGTATTGTGTTAATGTGGGGCTGGGGGGGGGTTGGGGGGGCCTAAAACGGCTGAGGAGGGGGAAAGGCAAAATTATTCAGCACAGAAAGACAGCACTTCTCACTTTGCAGTGTGGGTGCACCGTGTGCATGCACGCTCAGAGGAGATCACCTTCTGCCTGCCTTCGACTTCCTGGCTTAAGAGTGCAGAGGAAGAGTTTGTGCCTTCGTGTAAGGAGAATGTATAAAACATTTGGTCACGATCATGCTGAAGCCTGAACCAGGGGAATCCAGCAGATAAAAGCTACAGAATGGATGAAGGCTCCTTCTGACTCGTGGTGGTTTGGATGTGGTTCCGAACGTGTCGTCTTGTTGCACAGCCCTCCGCTGCCCGGTCACGGCCACTGCCCTCGGTGGGCATCGGGTGACCAGGCCTCCTTAATGCAGAGTGCACACAAATACAGAGACACAGATACCCACAGCAGTCACCCTTCAGCAGAGTCCAGGGATGAGATTGGCCAGAGCCTGTTATTTAGTAACGGAACAAGAACAAAAACGAAAACAGCAATACAGGAGGAAACGAAACCAGGCTGAATTTCCTCAGCAGGAGACGTGAAGGACAATCCTACAGCAGACTGCTCCCTGCCTGAGGCTGAAAGCCTTTTGCTGAGAGTACAAAAGACCTCCTGAGCATTTTGGTAGCATCTGATTCCCTCCAACCAGCCCAGTGACAAAGCCAATCACCAGGGTCCAGCAGGATCTGTACCTGTCCTAAGTGACCACCGCACTTGGAGAAGTTTCACAGTTCTGGGGCTTGGTAGCTCCTTGGGAAAAAAAAAAAAAAAATTGGTCTGTCCAACCCTCTTCTCCTTCCTATGAGGCAGTGCTCCTCTGGCACCTCCCATCCTTCCTCCTTCAACCATTTATCAGTGTCCTCTGGCCACCCTGCATCCTAAATTAGCCCTGCAATGGTTCTTCAGCCCCAGGGGTGTAAAGTCCTGCCCAGGCTTTTCCTTCAGCGCTCCATCCCCACCAGCACATCACCTTTGCCCCTGTCCCAGGCTGCAAGGGCAGGAATCCACAGGTGCACAAAAAGAAAGGAACCGCCCAGCGCAAGAGTCGTTGCAAGAATGCAGAAATCTCATCCCTGAGAATCAGAGTTAGAGGTTTTGCTTATTATTATTATCATCATCATCATTATTATTTTTAACCTTCTTGTAACAGGCAATAAGACCAAGATTCTCTCCAGCTGCCCTCATACAATTTATGCGCCGTGGACCATGGCCAGAGCTCTCTGCGGCTTGACACGCAGCGTGAAAGACATTTCTCCTGCAAGAGCATCCCTGCAGACGCTGTACTTTTCCACCTGCAGCTCTCCTGCAGGCCCTCAACACTACTCAATGAGAAAAGGCTGGGTTCATTTGCTGCAATGCTGCCCTCCCACCAATCAAAGTCTAGATTAAGGAAAAAAAAAAACAACCCGACCCAACCCGACCCGACCCGACCCAAACCAAACCAAACCAAACCAAACCAAACCAAACCAAACCAAACCAAACCAAACCAACAAAGTTTAACAAGAAAAAAAAGAAACAAAACAAACCAAAAATGCAAAAGGCCAACGAAAGCCCCAAACCAAACCCCAAAAGTATGTTTTGCCTTCCCCGCTGGAAGCTGCCAACCTGGTTCTCGGCACCGCTAGGCCTGGTGGACACTGCGGGGCTGGTGCACACCGTGGGCCTGCTGCATACTGCAGGCCTGGTGTGCTACATGGGTCTGGTGCACACTGTGGGCCTGGTGCATGCCATGGGCCTGGTGCACACCATGAGCCTGGTGCACACTATGGGCCTGGTGCACTCCGTGAGCCTGCTGCACACCGTGAGCCTGCTGCACACCATGGGCCTGGTGCACACTATGGGCATGGTGCACACTGTGGATCTGGTGCCCACCATGGGCCTGATGCATGCCATGGGCACGGTGCACACTGTGGGCTCGTTGCACACCTTGGGCCTGGTGCCCTCCATGCGGAGCAGCCGAGCTGAGTGGCTCCTGCCCTCCCTGCCCTCCCCTCCCTGCGCTCACCCAAGGTCTGATGCATCAAAGCAAGAGGTTGCATCGTCGCTGTGAAAAGATTTCAAAGGTTAGGCACTTAGTAGTGAACAACTGGAGCATTCGGTAGAAACAGTGGGACCTGGAATGACAATTGGACTAATTCTCTACATAAAGAGTAAATTTTGTTGTTGTTGCTGTTGTTGTTTCCTTTTTCTTTTTTTTCCTTTCTTTTTTTTTTTTTTTACTGTACAATTTACAAAAATGCACACAATGAAAAGTTAAAGTTCTATCTAAGAGCTTGATATAAAACCAAGGACATTTCTTCTTCTCACCCCTATGCTTTTTGTTTGTTTGTTTCCTCTTTTGTTAGTTGTTGTTTGTTTCTGGATTCTTTTTTGTTGTTGTTTTTTTTTTAAGGTTTGTTTTGTTTTTGTGGTTTTCTTTTTTTTTTTTTTTGCTAAATCAAGCTTATATTTGTAAACAAGACAAAACAGTGAGGGCGTCTTGACAAGAGAGAGGGATGGAAAGAAAAGTCTTCAGCAGCAAGGAAAGAGTCCTTACAAAGTAGCTCTCCTGTGGCTTCATCGTGTGTCAAGTGTGAAGGACCCAGACGTGGTGAGGAAAAGAAAAAGAGATCCACACGGCAGCGGTGTCCGAGCGGAGTCCTGGCTGCTGGGATGCTCAGGCCAGCCCGGGGAGGGATGGTGCTGGCTCCATCAAAAAAAAGAAAGAAAGAAAAAAACCAACAAAAAAAAAAAGAGGATTGAACATCAAGTCCCAAGGGACTGTCCTTTGTTCTGGGCTGTCTTGCTCCTCTCCCAGTTGCTTGGGTAGATCTCTTCTTTCCCAGTGGTGAAGGAGATAACACGTGGATGCTTGTGAGTGTCCTGTTTGCAACCCCCCTCCCCACCCCTGCCCTGACATCCACCCTGACCAGGGAGAAAATAAAAATCAAACAAAATAATAAATGAAGTAAGAAATAGCCCAATCAAGCTGTGCCAATCTTGGACAGGATGGACAGTCTGCTTTTTGTCACCGCCGAAGGTGGGCACTCGGCGCCTCGCAGGCTTGGCGCCTGGTGCGTGTCTTTGAACTAGGCAAGGCAGTAGGGAGGTGGGTGAGGGGGAGGGAGAGAAGGGGTGTGCTCCCCATGCTGCCTTCCCCCTAAGGAAGGAGTCTTCACCCTCCATTTGCCTAGTGGGAAAAAAAAAAAGAAAAGAAAAAGAAAGAAAAAAAGAAAACAAAACAAAGAGAGGAGACAGGCTGCAGGAGTGTCTCCGGCCCTGGGGGCACAGCAGAGTTCTCTTGGTGGGGGCTGCCCCGAGGGCCCCCTTCAGCCCCTGGGCACCGCAGCCTTCCAGATGATAAAACTCATCGATTGTAAGCGCGCTGGCCTGGGAGGGCTCCGCCGTGCCGCTAGCACCAGTCGTCCTCGTCGGCTTCCTGGTAGTAACTACGTCCTCTGGTGCCAGTCCCGGGGCCCGTGTTGAGCCCCAGCGTGTAATGGTAGCCGTTGGGCACCCTGCGGATTTGGTGAGACTGGGAGGTCAAGGAGGAGACGTAAGAAGTCCTTGAGGACCGTCCCGAGTTGGTGGCCAGCGCCTCCTCGAAGGTGAGGGTGTCCTCCGGCACCGCGCGGTAGGGGCTGTCGGCGTCGTCGCGGTGGCCCAGGTAGGGGTCGGAGCCGATGCGAGCCACCGGCGGGGCGGGCGGCTGCTGGTCCCCCCGCAGCAGCGCGTTGTGCTCGGACAGCCCGCGGCTCAGGCGGCCCGGGGAGAAGCTGGGCAGGCCGGCTTGGAAACCGGTGAAGTGCACGGGCGAGGAGTTAGCGGTCTTGTAGGTGATGCTGGGACGCGGGGTCAGCGGAGTCTGCGGGAGCTGCCTCCGGCCCCGGCATGGGGTACTAGCACCAGACGTCGACAGCAAGGGGCTCCCATTAACTGAACCACTGCCCTACATAAAAATTGGAACAAAGCAAATCAAAAAATAAAAAAAAGGGGAGGGAAGGGGAGGGGAGGGAAGGGAACGGGAGGGGAAACACCAGACGAGCACAGAGGCAGGCAGGTAGAGAACAGAAGGAGAAGCAACAGAAGGGAGAGACAAGTGACAAGAGGAAAGAAAAGCGAAAAAAAGAGGAAGGAAGAAAAAAAAAGAGAGAGAGAGAGAGTTTAGACAAAGCACAGTCAGGGGGGAGGAGGTTCTCGAGAAGTAGTTCAACACGAGATGTGAGGAGCTGGAGAACTCAGGTTCTGCGAGTGGCAGATCAGAACAGAAACGATCAGAGCACCGGTAGGACGCAAACTGGGAGACAGCTCCGACAGAAGGGGACACTGTCCGGAGGGGAGGCATCCACAGCAGACATGGGCTCGGCATGCGCCTTACCTGGGCTGGGTGGGAGCAGCTCAGACACCTACGGGGGGGTTTAGTGCACCTACAGGTCTGCAAAACAGCAGGGTGGGCTTTGGGGTGCGTTGTGGCAGAACTTCACCCCAAGAGCTGAGAATGGGGACCTACAGGGAGGCTGGGGAGGGACTGTATGGGAGGGGTTGTGGTGATAGGACGAGGGGCAATGGTTTGACACCAGGAGAGATTTAAGCTGGACATCAGGCCATTGGAATGGGCTGCCCAGGGAGGTGGTGGAGTCACCATCCCTGGAGGTGTTCAAGAGGGGATTGGACGTGGCACTCAGTGCCATGGTTTAGATGGTCATGAGGTTTAGGGTGACAGGTTGGACTCGATGATCTGATGATCTTCTTCCAACCTTCTTGATTCTATGATTCTATGATTCTATCAGGAGGAAGTTCTGCACAATGAGGGTGGGGAAATACTGGAACAGGTTGCCCAGGGATGTGTGGTTGGAGAACCATCCCTGGAGACATTCAAGGTAATACCTGATGCAGCCCTGGGCAGCCTGATCCAGTCGGAGATGTCCCTGCTGGCTGCAAGGGGGTGGATAAGATGACCTTTGATGGTCCCTTCCAGCCCCATGCAATCTGTGAATCTGAATCTCCTTCACTGAGAGAGGATCTGATCAATGCTCAGCAAGAGATAAAGGGTGGTGGGCAAGAGGATGGGTCCAGACTCTTGTCGGTGGTACCCAATAACAGGACAAGGGGCAAAGGACACAAACTGGAACCCAGAAGAAGGAGAAATTTCTTTGCTGTGAAGGTGCTGGAGCCCTGGAGCAGTCCACCCAGACAGGTTGTGGAGCCTCCTTCTCTGGAGAGCTTCCAAACCCACCTGGCCATTGTGATCCTGGGCAAGCTCCTGTGGGTGTCCTGTTTTAGCAGGGGGGAGTTGGACCGAATGATCCCCAAAGGTCCCTTCCAACCCCCACCATGCTGGGATTCTGGGATTTCTGTGATCAAAATTGGATTATGTGGAAGGAGGATTTGGTGGCAGACAGGTTTGCTGCGGTTTGGGGCATTTTGATTAAATCACAGAACCACAGAACGTATTTGGTTGGAAGAGACCTTCAAGATCATCTAAAAAGGAAAAAAAAAAGAAAACCCAACCCAAACCAACCCAAACCAATACCAAAAAGCCTTTTGGATGGGTGTTACCCATCTAGTTCCTTCAACAAAAATGCCTTTTCCTTCTCCTTAATATGACACATTGGATTTTGGAGTGGTAGAAGAGTCTGGCAGCTTCCTAAGTTACTAATGGCAACGTGTGGGAGGGAACTAAGCTACAGCAAGTTACAAAAATGCCATGAGGAAGAGGCTCTCATGTTGGCATCTCTGTTTACATTCTCCCAGGGAAGGTCATAAAGAGCCCTGGTTCAAAAAATTTTGAGCGTGGTTCAAAAAATCCCTCAGCCTTTCATGACCTAATATTTTGGGACCAGACCTTTAATTTTTAAAGGGCAGCTTTTCCTGCCTAGGAAAACATCAAATGGTTGCTTGTTGGGCTATCAATCACTGCATGTTCTGCTCTGCTGGGCTTTTCCAGCAGGTTTCAGCCCAGCAGCTGGATGGAGAGGCTGTTTTAGCTGCTGTTGCCATGAATTGTGGATTCACAGGCTGGGTTGAGTTGAAAAGGGACCTTTAAAGCTCATCCACTCCACCTCTCCTGCAGTCAACAGGGACATCTGCAGCTAGAGCAGGTTGCTCAGAGCCCCAAACAACCTGATCTGGAATGGTTCCAGGGATGGGACAGCTACCACCTCTCTGGGCAGCCTGGGCCAGGGTCTTACCACCTTCAGGATAAAAAAATCTCTTCCTTCTAGTCTGAATTTCTCTCTTTTACTTTCATACCATCACCCCTTGTCCTGTCACAAGAGGCACTACTCTAAAGATTATCCCCAAAAGATTGTCCCCATCTTGGAGGGTTCTGCCATGCCACTAGCCCCAGTTATTCTCATCAGCTTTGTGGCAGGAACTGTGGGCTCTGTCACCTTGCTGGCAGGGTGCAGCTCAAGCCACCCTCCCATTTTGGGACGTGCAGAAGACTCCAGAGACTTGGTGACATGTGCTGGGACAGGGCTCCTGAGCAAAGCTGTCTCCCAAGGAGGGGCCAGACCAATGAACACAACACTTGGGAGTTATCCAAGCACCTTGGATGTTAGGAACAAGTTCTGCACCAGAAGGGTAGTGGAACACTGGAATAGGTTGCCTGGGGAGGTGGTTGGGACTCCATCCCTGGACATATTCAAAGTGAGGCTCGACAGGGCTCTGGACAGCCTGATCTAGTGGAGGCTGCCCCTGCTGACTGCAGAGGGGGTTGGACTGGATGACCTTCAGAGGTCCCTTCCAACCCAGACCCTTCTGTGATTCTGTGTGATTCCTGTTCTCGAGCCAAAATGATGCAGGAGAGAGACTGACAGAGCTTCTTGCAGACACCTCTTTAAGACAAAAGGTCTTCATCTCTTGGGACAGCAGTGACATGCTAGCCTGGCTACTGCTCTTGATCTGCCTTCTCTTCCAGAACAAGCAGAGGATGTATGAGCAGCTCCACTCACAGCAGCTAACATGTGAGCAGATAAATGACACGGACACCAAACCTGCAGGTTTGGTTGTTAGAAAGAAGTTCTTCCCCATGAGGGTGGTGAGACACTGGCACAGGTTGCCTAGGGAGGTGGTGGAAGCCTCATCCCTGGAGGTTTTGAAGACCGGGCTGGATGTGGCCCTGGGCAACCTGCTCCAGTGTGAGGTGTGAGGTGTCCCTGCCCATGGCAGGGGGGTTGGAACTGGATGATCCTTGAGGTCCCTTCCAACTCTAACAATTCTATGATTCTCCTTTCTGCCTGACTAAAACCCCATGGGCCAGGGGGGACAATGCAGCCTTCACTGGAACTGGGCAGCTGGTTTCTGAGAGGCACCTGATGCTCTCCTGCTGACTGTCCATGAACTATGGGAAGGTTGCAGGTTTTTAATTAGAACAGGAGACATTTTAAATTTTTTGTAAACTGAGCATGAGGCATCGTGGGCAAAGTGGTTGGACTTGATGATGACACTGGCACAGGTTGCCCAGGGAGGTGGTGGAAGCCTCATCCCTGGAGGTTTTGAAGACCAGGCTGGATGTGGCCCTGGGCAATCTGCTCCAGTGTGAGGTGTGAGGTGTCCCTGCCCATGGCAGGGGGGTTGGAACTGGATGAGCTTTAAGATCCCTTCCAAACCAAACCATTGTCTGATCTTAGAGGTCTCTTCCAACCTCAACAGCCCTATGATTCTACATCAGGGCCAGCTTCCTGCCTCTCACACCAGAGGGAGAAACTAAGAAGTGGAAAAATCATCTGAAAAAATCAGGTGAAGGCTAGTCAAGGACTGAGCAGCCAGGAATGGGAATGATGTGTTGGGCTGCAGCTCACTCTTGCTGTGGCTACAGAGTCCTGGCTCCATGAGACCTTACACTGGTGTCTGTCTCCTCCCAGCTGAGAATGACTCTGCAGAGCATGGCTCATGCCCTGGGTGTCTCCAGAGCACAGCCTCTGTTGCTGCAGCTTGGATGCTGCTGAGGAGTATCCAGGAACAGGGTAAGGACAAAAAAAGTTGCTTCACTTGGCAGCTCCTGGGACACTATTGTAGCCTCTTCATTTAAATCCTTCCTCTGGTCTCCAGCTCATGCTGTGCAGGATTTCCTCCTGCTCCCCAGGAGCTGGCTCAGGGCTGACAGCTTGGCTCAGCCCCTCTTGAGACGCCCTCCTGGCCACACACCTCCAGCAACTGCAAGTTTAGGGGGATTTTGGAGAGGGGCCAGAGCCTCCCTCTACACTGTGCAGGTTTAGGTTGGACATTAGAAGAACCTTCTTCACTGAAAGGGTTCTCAAAGCCTGGAACAAGCTGTCCAGGGAGGTGGCTGAATCCCCATCCCTGGAGGGGTTTCAAAGAAGCAGAGATGTAGTGCTGAGGGACATGGTTTAGCCCCAGCCTTGGTAGGGTTAATGGCTGGATTTGGTGATCTTAAAAGTCTTTTCCAACCAAAACAATTCTATGATTCTGTGATTATTTGGAGATGTTTGCAGGGACCAGGCTGAGCTCTCTCCCTGTCCACCCACATCCTGCCTTCTCCCACAGTTCTCCTCTCCCTTAGCGTGGTTGCTCCTCTCAGCTAGAGAGCACACTGGAAGATGGATTTGTCACTACAGGACTTTTTCCTCACTTTTCAGAAAATTAACTTGTTCCCCAGTCCAGGACAGCTCTGAAGCCCACACAAGAGCAGCTGGAAAATCCTGCTAACGTGAGCAAGCCCTGCTGAGATCCCAGCTCTGGCTGGCTGGCTGGAGTCCCCATACTGTGTTCCACAGGCTTGGACTGCAATGGGAAGCACTTCTTTGGCAGCCACCAAGTGCTTGTGCACAGGGCAGCAGTAGGTGCTGCATGACCACTGAGCTGGCAGGGGAACAGCTCAGCTCAGCTGCCCCAGGTCCCACCCCAGGCTGCCAGCTTGCCTTGGCTCAGGTGCACTTTCACCACCAGCATCAGCAGCTGCCAGTGCTCAGCTTTCCCACGCCGCTCTCCCAAAGCTGTCCTTGGCGGTGGGGTTTCTGCAAGATGCTTTGTCCCTCACCCTGTAGATGGCTACTAAAGAGCCAGCAGGTGACATTTCCATCCCTCTTTTTGGACCTGAAGCACCCAGCAGAACCTCAATGGCTTCATCTCCTCCCTGGCCTGGCCTCCCTCCCTCCCTCCCTCCCTCATTCTGCCCATTAAAACAGCAAATCACAGGAAAGGTGCTTACATCCCTGGAAGATACTAGGGCTCTTTTCCCACCCTGCATCTCCTCACCTGTCTGTGTGGACCATGCTCTGGCCCTCCGTTGGGTGAGGTGGGCCTGCTCTGCTCGGTGGACTTGGCCTGTGACCGGTCCCGGCTGCCATAGCGGTCGCAGGAGTAGAAGCGCTGCTTTTCCGAGGAGGAAGAGGAGTGCTGCTTCCTCTCCTGGGACCGCCCACGCTCCTGCTTCTTGTCCTTGGAAGAAGACTCACCAGAGTGGGCCACTGAAAGGACAATAGTGGTTGGGGGTCACCAACGTGGAAGACATTCCCAAGCATGGGGCAGGGAAGTCCTTCCATGCGCATGAAAACCTCAATCAGATCAGATCACAGATCACAGGAGGTTAGGGGTTGGAAGGGACCTCCAGAGATCTTTGAGCCCAACCCCACTGCAAGACCTCAGAATCCAGCACAGGTCAGACAGGAACACATGCAGACAGGGCTTGAAATTCTCCAGAGAGGGAGACTCCACAACCTCTCTGGGCAGCCTCTTCCAGTACTCTGTGACCCTTACAGTAAAGAAGTTCCTCCTCATGTTGAGTTGGAACTTCCTGTGCTGTAGTTTCCATCCATTGCCCCTTGTCCTATCCCATGGCAAAAGTGAGCAGAGGCTATCCCTGTCCCTTCCTTCTTGACACCCACCCCTCATGTATTTATAGACATTTATTAGATCCCCTCTCAGTCTTCTCCTCCCAAGACTAACCAGCCCCAGGGCTCTCAGCCTCTCCTCATCAGGCAGTGTTCCAGTTGTAGCCCTCCCTGGGATTCTCTCCAGCAGATCCCTGTCCCTCTTGAACTGGGAGCCCAGTGCTCCCAGCTGGGGGAGCCCAGCACTGGATGCAGTATTCCAGGTGGAGCCTCACTAGGGCTGTGCTTCCTGAAGGGAGGAGCACAAGCGCCAAATCCTTACCAGCTTCTCCGTCGGCCAGCTGGTGGGAGGCCTTCTCCAAGGACTTCTGCTTCTTCTCTTTCCGCCGGTGGCAGCGGTGGTGGTGGTGGTGATGCCCTTGCTCGGGTGGCACACGCTCCAAGGAGTACTCATAGAGGTGCATGGCGTGAGGGCGCTGCGGGGTCAGCGTGGAGACGGAGCGCTTCATGGGGCTGGTGTCCGGGATGGGCTGCAAGGCAGGCAGAGGGACACGGAGCAGGCTGAGGGCGGCGCCTGCAGCCTGCTCAGCTGCTTCGTTCCCACCACGGGGAGGGGCAAACAGCAAGAGGAAGGGGCAGGGAGGGGCAGGGAGGAAAAAAAAAAAACCACCCAAAACCAGTTAATTGGATATAATCAGAGTGGGCAGAGGGATTTGGGGGAGCGGTGGGTGGAGAGCTAAACCTGAGGGGCGAAGGTGAGCCCCGCCGGCTGAAAGGGGCTTGGATGTTAGCAGGGAGCCAGAGCGAGCTGCAGCGCTGCACACCAAACACAGCCTCGCAGCAGCCCAGTAGCAGGGGCACAGAGCAGTGCAGGAGCCAAGCATCTCACGAAGAGAACTCTCCATGACAGGTTTCACCTGAAGCTGCTTGAGGGCATGTGGTCATCCCAAAGCAGCTCCAAAGAGGGAAGCGTGAAAGCGTTGCTGGGCGTCACATGGAGAGGGAGGAAGAGCAGGAATAAGTGGGTAGGGCACAGGCCAAGCCATTGAGAAGCTGGTTCTACCTCCCTGCTGCTGAAGACATCTCCCTTCAAACATAGAATCATTTAGGTTGGAAAAGACCTTCAAGATCACTGAGTCCAACCATTAACCCTGCTCCACCAAGTCTACCACTAAGCCATATCCCTCAGCACCACATCTACAGGGCTTTTAAACACCTCCAGGGATGGTGACTCCACCACCTCCCTGGGCAGCCTATTCCAGTGCCTGACAACCCTTAAGTGAAAAAAAAAAAAAAATCTAATGTCCAACCTAAACCTCCCCTGGTGCAAGCCTGAGGCCATGCCCTCTTCTTGTATCCTGAGTTACTTGGGAAGTACTCCTTGAAGCCCTGGTGGCTGGGACAAGTAGGACACCTCCAGCACTTCCTTCATTTCAAGCAGGACTGTTTGGGTTTGCTGTTGCTTTTTTCAAGTGATTTGTGGCCAAACATAGAAACACAGAATGGTCTGTAGGGGTTGCAAGGGACCTCTGAAGATCATTGAGTCTAATTCCCCCTTCCAAGGCAGGATCACCTAGGGCAGGTCACACAGGAACTTGTCCAGACAGGAGCAAGATCTGGACACTAAGTGCAGCAGCACAGCCTGTCATGGGCATTGCTGGACCCTGAGGCAGCTCCAGATTCTGGTCCATTCCCTAGAGATTGAAAACCTTGCAGAGATGTCCTGCAGAAACCAAGCCAATTGGACAGCAGGGCAGTGATTCTCACAGCCTTTCTCTTCCCTGCTGCCCAATCACCAGGGATAAGGCTCAGAAAACAAGGATAGCTCACAGAACTGTCAGGGCTGGAAAGGACCTCAAGGATCATCCAGTTCCAACCCCCCTGCCATGGGCAGGGACACCTCACACTACAGCAGGTTGCTCACAGCCACATCCAGCCTGGCCTTCAAAACCTCCAGGGCTGAGGCTTCCACCACCTCCCTGGGCAACCTGTGCCAGTGTCTCACTACCCTCATGGGGAAGAACTTCTTCCTAACATCCAATCTGAATCTACCCATTTCTAGTTTTGCTTCATTGCCCCCAGTCCTATCACTCCCTGACATCCTGAACAGTCCCTCCCCAGCTTTGTTGTAGCCCCCTTCAGATACTGGAAGGCCACAAGAAGGTCTCCTAGGAGCCTTCTCTTCTCCACACTGAATAACCCCAACTCTCTCAGCCTGTTCTCCATAGCAGAGGTCCTCCATATGTCCTCTTTCACTCTGGTGGCTTCCAGTTGGCTCTGTGGTGAAGTCAGAACTCCATCCATGCTCCAGTGGCTTCCCTGGGCCTAGCACTCCATCAAAGCTGTGTGGCAGAGGAAAGACCTTGGAGCATGGTGGTCCAGGCTGGCAGGGAGGAAGATGCTCAGGCTGTCCTCCTGCCCCTCAGCTTGGTCAAGCTTTCACTTGTTTGACTTCACCATCCAATATGTGCCTCCAACCAGGACTCTCCCAGAACATTTACTTTGTTCACTGTAACCTTTCCACAGAGCCCTCTCTTACCTTTACTGTCTCTGCTGCTTTGTTTGCTTATCCCCAAATTCAGAGCTCTGCTGCCCTGTGGCATTTACACAACACAAAGCCAATTGTTTCCCAGCTCTGCTCCTTATTCTGAGTGGGAAGAACCTTCCCTGTGAGCTGTGGTGGGTGGATTAGCTTGTGTGAACCATGCAGTCTGAGCTGAAGTTAGCTCTGGGGCTCTCTCTTGCTAGGCAGCACACAATTTCTGGTGCTTCCCACAGATTTTGGAGCCACAAAGAAGACTTTGCTGGGGTGGGGAAGCACAGCAGACAGCAGGGCCTGCAGCACTGGTGGGTTCTGGGGTTCTGCACTTAGCAGGACCATGTTGGGCTGTGTCTGTCCCCTCCTGTGGCCCTTGCTGTGTGGGCAAGGAATGATACTAAACAGTTTCATGGTTGTCCTCCTTGCTTAATGCTGAACCTGAAGATGGAGGGAGGCAGGGAGGTCTGTAAAATGGATGGTCTGATGGGAAAACAAGTCACAATGCTTCCCACTTCCAGATCCCCCAAATTCAATACTTCAGTACTTCCAGACTGCCAAACTCCATTGAAGAGCCGCCAGGACAAACAGAAATTTCCCAAGGAAAAGCCACCCAAATCAGTCAGGAATGGTCATTTCTCTTTGGACTTTGGGCCTGGTTCTGGGCTTATTCCAGAAGTCCCCAGTGACACCAGGGAGAAGTGACAAAGCAATGAATTCCTTTTCCACAAACCCTGATGATGCTCTTGTGAGGTTAACAGGACATGCACAGAGACCATGCCATAACCCTTCACAGGATTACTAATTGCTTCTTCACAACCAGAGGGATTGCTTTCACTCCTGAATCCCTGGGCAAGGAGACATACAAACCCAAACCAACCAACCAGCAAACTAATCAACCAACCAGTAAACCAACCAATCAAGCAACCAACCAGCAAACCAACCAACCAGCCAACCAACCACCAAAAAAACAGCAGACCAACCAATCTGCCAGCCAACCAATCTGCCAGCCAACCAACCTCCAACCAGCAAACAACCAACCAGCAAACAACCACCAACCAGCAACACTAAACACCAGCAAACCAACCAGCCAACCAACCTGCCAGCCAACCAACCTGCCAACCAGCCAGCCAGCCAACCAGGCAACCAACCAGCCAAACACACAACCAACCAGCCAGCCAACCAATCAACCACCCAACCAGCAATCCAACCAACCAACCAGCAAACCAACCAACCAGCAAATGAACCAACCAACCAGCCAACCAACCAGCCAGCCAACCAATCAACCACCCAACCAGCAATCCAACCAACCAACCAGCAAACCAACCAACCAGCAAATGAACCAACCAACCAGCCAACCAACCAGCCAGCCAACCAATCAACCACCCAACCAGCAATCCAACCAACCAACCAGCAAACCAACCAACCAGCAAATGAACCAACCAACCAGCCAACCAACCAGCCAGCCAACCAATCAACCACCCAACCAGCAATCCAACCAACCAACCAGCAAACCAACCAACCAGCAAATGAACCAACCAACCAGCCAACCAACCAGCCAGCCAACCAATCAACCACCCAACCAGCAATCCAACCAACCAACCAGCAAACCAACCAACCAGCAAATGAACCAACCAACCAGCCAACCAACCAGCCAGCCAACCAATCAACCACCCAACCAGCAATCCAACCAACCAACCAGCAAACCAACCAACCAGCAAACGAACCAACCAACCAGCCAACCAACCAACCAATCTATCACCAAACTAACCAACCAACCATCAAACTAACTAACCAACCAACCTGCCAGCCAGCCAACCAATCAACCACACAACCAGCAATCCAACCAACCAACCAGCAAACCAACCAGTAAACTAACCAACCAACCAGTAAACTAACCAACCAACCAC
>VXBD01002446.1:34646-53156 GCA_013399975.1 Indicator maculatus | reverse complement strand
AACCATCTTTCAATCCCCCCCCCCCCCCCCCCCCCCCTTTTTTTTTTTTTTTTTTCCCGTCAGTGAGAAGACTGATCTGAGCTGGTCGATGCTGCCTCCTCTCCTTGCAGCCATGTGCTGGGTTCTGTTTGGTTGTTGCGTGGTTTCCGCGGCAACCCCTCCCCCTGCTACGTCACTGTGCTCCGGCACGTAGGCAACCCGAGCGTGCTGCCACTCCGCTCTTTAGGATGTCCCGAGCGGGTAATCCCTTTTCACATGAAAAGAAAGAAAAGCCAAAACAAGTGCACTGAGCTTGTCGCCGCTGCCTCCTCTCCTTGCAGCCATGCACTGGGTTCTATTTGGTTGTACCCATACAACGTTTGGTATTAAATACAATGCTTTGGAGCCCTTATAATAGGAATGTCCTACAAGAAAGTTGAGAAAGGAGGGAAAGATAATGTGTATTGTGTCTTTATAGAAAGAAAAAAAGACCAGAGATAGGTTTGGTACAGTTTTGGTACTACTTGAAGTTTATGTTTTTCTGCCACAATTAACTTTGTGCATGATTTGAAATCAAGAAACCTGAAGGTGCAAAAGTCTATGGGACCTAATGAGATGTGTCCATGAGCTCTGATGGATCTGTGAGATGAAGCTGCTGAACCATTACCAAGCATAGAAGTCATGGCAGTTTGGTGAAGTTCCTGCTGGCTGGTGAGAGGAACATAACCATCACTTTTAAAAAAAAAGAGGACCTGGGGAACAAAAAGCTTGCCATTCTCAAATCTGTGTCTGGCAAGACCATGGAGCAGATCTCCTGGAAAATATGCTAAGGCATTAGAAAAATAAAGAGGTGACTGGTGACAACCAACATGTCCTCAAAAAAGGCAAATCATGCCCAGCAAATTTATTGTGCAATTTTTTACCAGGAGTTGAAGGCCTGTGAGAAAAACATCAAGGACATCAAGAGTTTGGAAGACTCCAGACCACTTTTGAATGTTCAAATACACAAAGTTTGTTGAATCATGCCCTAACTGTATGCAATAGGTAGGAAAAGCAATTGTATTGGACAGGGGTGACTTTGTATAAAGCTCACATATAAATAGCCAAGAAAAATTTTCAGTGGGGCTCATGGGTTGTGGAGTGATCTCCCATGAAGCCCAGCACTGAACAAGAAATGTTGCTTCCTATGCATAACAGTGACTAAGAAGTTTTTAGATTCTGGCATCACGACTGGATTGCAGAATTATGGCAAGGTATTGCTGCTCAGATTAGTTTGTACTCAAGAGCTGGGCAACTGAAGAACATCAAAACAACCTGTGGGTGGATTAGGCTGCTAAGATTGAAGTGGCTCAGGTGGAGTTGGAATGGCAACATAAGGGTGATTTTTTTATAGCGCGTGCCCATGACACCTCAGGTCATTAAAGGAGAGATTCACCGTATAAATGGGCCCATGACAAAGTTGTGTACTTAACTGTGGACATTATAACACAATTTATTCATGTGTGGAAAATACGCTGCACTCAAGCAAGCCAAATGGTTAGTGTCTATAATATAGAGAATGATGGTTGAAATGATGTGGAGAGGCCTGTCGGATTGACTACATCACACTCTCATGAACTCACCAAGGCCAGTGTCATGTGCTTACAATGGTGGAAGCAAGCTCCAGATGGCTGGAAACCTGTGCCACGTCCCATGTCACCACATGGAACACCATCCTGGGCCTGCTAAAGCAAGTATTATGGTGACATAACACCCCAGAAAGAACTGAATTAGTCAACAGTACTCATTTAAAAAATAACCTTATAGACACCTTGACTAAAGAACATGGCTTTGAGTGAGTGTATTACATCTCCAATCTTGCACCAGATGCAGTGAAGATCAAATGCTATAATGAACCGCTAAAAACACACTGAAAACAATGAGGACGGGACTTTAAAAATTCAGGGCAAGCATTTAGCACAAGCCACCTGATTAGTTACCATGAGAGGATCTGCCAGCTGAGCTGGCCCCTGCCCTAGTCCAAACCCCCATGTGCTGAACAGGGGGAATAAAGTGAATATAGTGCACATGAGGAATATATTAGGGAAGATGATATGGCTTTGTCCTGCTTCAGACAGGTGCAAACACATCCATGGAACTGTTTCTACCCAAGGATGTGGTTGCACATGGCTGTTGGTGCAGAAGGACAGTCCCCTGTATGCCACAAGGTGATTTAATTTTAGGTGAGAACAGCTAGTGAATTAAATTACATAACGTTAATTGTTAAATAACTCTGCCAGGCATAATGTAGACAGTGTAGCATAAGGGGTGAATGATGTCCTGTGTTTGTCTAGGATAGGGTTCATTTCCTTCACAAAAAGTTGTGAGGGACCACACTCATGATTGCCAGCTGAACCAACCAATGAGGTATTCCATACCATAGAACATTAAGCCCACTATATAAGGTCGGGGCATTTTCTATATTACTTCTTTATTATTGTTGTCATTACTATTGTTCATTCATTCTTTGTGTTGATCTATTGAACTTATCTTTTCTCAACCCATGGAGTTTCACATTTTGCTCCCAATTTTTCCATTCAATCCTAGGGGCTGGGGTGTGGCAGTTGTGTGAGCAGCCACATGGGGCTTAGCTATGGATGAATCTAAAGCCATTTTGCATCCTGAGCCATAAACCACAGGCAATACTGAAAACTTCAGGGGATAAGCTTTGATAAACATTCAGCTGAGATCTATGTGCAATCACTCCAGTGCAGCTACATCAATATCCACCAGTAAGTAATATGATTCATACATGTCAACATTACATGGCTAGTTGTAAATCACACTACCGAAATCAGTGCAGTTGCTTTCCTTCCAACCATATTTCTTCACGCAACAAACTGGAAATATTTTCCTGGAGTTCAAAGGAAAAATATGCCCATAAACTAAACCAGTTTTCACTCAATATATATCACACATGTACATGTGCGCGCACACACTCACACAGGCTTCTGATCTCGTTGCAAGCATCCGCTTTCTGAATGACAATTTCTGTATGTAAACATGCTGCTCCAACTGCAGCATAAAATGAGCTTAATAATAACAAAGATCAAAATGAGCCAAGATAGGAGAGAATAGTGGAGGATCATTCCTAAGACTCTTTCCCCCTGAAGGGAGAAATATTATGGCTTTTTACCACTCAGCGTGCATGTGCTCCTAGCTGGATCAAATGTAGGCCTTTGGCAAAGCTCTCTGCCTGGGAATGCAGTTGCAGTATCTAGATTTTAATACTACTGGAAGTGTTGCTATGGGCACTGAGGCATAGGACCCAAATACAGGGGAAGGAAAATAATGAAAAATGCTGATTAGGAGCTCAGAGAAAGGAAGGGAACATTTGTGCTCAACAGTAAAATGTAATAATCTGTTAATCTGTTTCTTGGTTGTTTGTATTCCATAGGCTTTTTGATATATTTTGTGCATAGTAATACATAGATTATTTAATACACTTTTACTCTATGGGATATTAAACATCCTCCTTTATCCCCTGTTTAGCTACCTATAGATACTCTTCTCAAAAAGCCTACAGTCTTTTAAAATACATTTTGATTGAATCTAGTGTGCATTCATGCTCTAGGAAATAAAACAAACTTTCATTCTGACTGCTTAAGAGACCAGATATTAATTAGCACTCTTAAATATGCTACAGACCAAAGAAAATGTTTCTTTCTCTGGAAGTTTTCTTTTACATCATCCACTTCAGTATCCTTCACCCTATTCCCACTGTTTGAAGATAGCTCATACTGATGATGTGTTTCGGTCATGCCCATTACACCGTCAGGTAAAACAAAACACAAAGCTTTCTGATTTCTCACACTTTATCTTTAGCCACTTGTGACCCTGGGACACTATTTTTCATTCTCATTTTTTTATACTGAATAAGAAAACAAACAAAAAATGACATAAAAAATGGGCCTGAATCTACAATTGTTTAAAGAATAGAGGAGTATTTTGAAGCTGAATATCATCTTTGAAATTCAAATTGGTATGCACTTGCACTTGCACGCCATACTGTTCTGTTGGTTTGTGTTTTTTCTTCCGTGCTGGAAAACTTCAAGCTGTGACAGTCAATTTTGCATTTGCAAGTCTACCCCTCTTGCAGAACCTCTCTCTTTAGTTCCTTGGCCACCTTCGATCAGATTCCTAATCATTACAATATAAATGTCCAATTCTAAAAGTAAATACTTTGATTTATTTTTTTTTCCTAAACATATCCTAGGTACAAGTGCAACCATGACACAGCGCTCAAAAAACACTGATATTCACCCAAATTGAGTATATGCCCAGAAATTTAAAGATTAGATAAATCTTCATTCCAGTATAAGGTTAGTTTTTAGTAAGTTAGTTAGTTTCATACTATCTACGTTATTAGAAATTGAAGGAATTTAACTTCTTGTTCAACAGTGTTTAATCTTTGTGATAGTTTCAGGCTGTGCCTGAAAAATTTCCACAGATCTTGAACAGAAAGTGGTAGAATGTAAATAAATTTCTACTGGGTGTAAAAAGGAAAATAATGATACATTCTAAATAATCCCACTGGACAGATAATAGACACAAAGTTAGATTTGTACACTAACTTTCTCTTTTTGGGCTTCCTCACTCTGGCTGTTATTTCTGCTGGCTCTTTGCTGACCTTGGCTGTGTTCTTTATTTTCACTAAGTTGTGGCAGTTTAGGCTGGGTGCCTCCTGTTACTGCCACATAAGCTACACCTCCAGTGTCCCAAGTGTCCAACCCAATAAGGTGGGCACAGGAAACGATGTATTTCTACCCATAAATCCTGCGCCCATCTGCAAAGTCATTCTCTCTCTCTTTCTTCCTTCTCTGCTCCCGTGGGAGATGCTCTCTTACCGGGTAAGGGTGGGGGAGTATCTCAAGGCCTCTTAGTCCTGTTAGGCCTAATGCCAGGAGGAGAAAGGAGGGGGGGCAGTCTCAGACCTGGCCAGCCTGAGACTAGCCTAGAAGTCAGGGGGAGAAGAAAGAGCCCTGGGGGTTTGGATATACCCTCAGGTTGGGAGAAAGGAAGAGCTGGAAAGCCTTTGGGTGTTATGTAAGGGACTCTATGCTTTGGGATATTCTTGGCATTATGCTTGTAGTTTTTTTGTAGTTTCACCAACTGCTTTTACAGTTAAACTTCCCATCACTCTTCAATCTGTTTGTGTGAGTGTCGTTCTTTTGCCCCTCTCAGGGCAAGAGAGAATCTGTCTAGCCTCAAACCAGCACACTAAGTGCTAACAAAAAAATCTCTACTCTTTGTCTTGTCCCTTTGTGTCCAAGGGCATAAGGAGGGGAGCAGGGAAGGGTAAGCTATTAGAAGCTGCCCTGGTTGTCCAGGGGAGTTCTTGTGTTGTTTATAAATTGTAAATACCTGCAGATATATGTAAATATTGTGTACATGTTTATTGTAGATGGTAGTTTTGCTTGTAAATACAGCTTCATTTGCTTCCAACTGAGCTGGTCTGGCAATTTAATGTTAGGGGGAATTTTCCACCCACCACAATCTTAAACTAGACAATGTTGGAATATAAAGTAGATGTATAGTTTGTGAGGGTTTTAACTAATTTCTCATAATGTTTCTTCTACTCTGACATGGTTTAGTCATCACCTGCTGAATTTAATGTGTCACAGATCCATTCATGTACAGACCCATATGAATTCTTCCTACTTCTCCTGAGCTGAAAGCTTGGTCCAGTGGCATTTTGCACTTGCACAAATTGGAAATTGGAAAAATATTAACTTAAATTTTACCAGAATTAGACCTCTTTAGTTATAAATAAGGAAGGACAAAAGAGAAGAATTCGGGAATGACCAGAATAAAGGAAATTTTATTCATTCTAAACCGATGTGTACAAGTGGAAACTGCCACAATGACCTGTTTAACCAATTTGTCCTTGGAAGTATGCAACACTGCAGAAGAGACAGCCTGATAGTTTTCCAAAGGAGTGAGATTCTTAGTGCTATTTAGCATGAACAGGGGTGTATAGAGAACACTAAAACCCATATTCTCCTCAAATGTTTAACCAGCCTCCCTCCACACCAACCTTGACTGGTGAGGGAGAGAGCAGGTAGAGGGACAAACGGGAAGGCAAGACACATAAATGCCATGTGATGTCAATATCAGGTGGTGCCAATATAATCTCCCTCCTCAAAGCTCTTGATCTAATTTAGGATAGCAGTTGTTAAGAGCAGAAGGAGCTGCTGGCATGAATGGCAACCCTCTCAGCCAGCTGCACTTTCCAACTGTCCTGAATATTAAAAAAAAAAAACAAACAAAAGGAGGGAGGGGAAGAGGGTCTGAAAGAGAGTGAAAAAGAGGCTCCAAGAACAAGCCTACTGAAGATCAGTGGCTCAGAGGAATTCCATTAAATGAACTCCTCTGTCATGTTCCCTTTTATTGATGACTGGCATCGCTTGGTGGTAAGTGACATGGCAGAACAAATAGCATCGGAGCCCTGGCTTCCTCTTTGATTGCACACAGGCCCCAAAACAATGAGTCATTACTTATTACATCCGTTATTAACTCAGCTCAGGCTCATTAGCTGTGGAAATTGAGGAGGAGAAAAAAAATGCAAACAACAACAAACAGAAACAAAACAAAACAAACACACATGCACACAAAACCCAACCCAAACCAAACGAAAAAAGAAAAAAAACCCCACAACCAACCAACCAAAAACCCCAGGAGCCAAACAAGGCCAAAAGGACAGGGATGTAAGAACTACGTCATTAACTACTGCAAAACCTGCAGAATAAAGTTTATCAAAAGTGATATGGTTTTATTACAGAAATCTCAAATGGAAAAATAAAAAAAAATCACAGAAGTGGTACTATTACAATTATAAATTTAGTCAAATTCAAGCAATTTTTTGATAAAGGAACTGGAGTTCCTGTGAGCCTTCCTCTCTGTGGTGCTAGATTAATTGAATTTATAGATGTCTCTCTAAGAGTTACATACTTAGCCTAAACTAGTGTCTTGTCCAGACTGCCTTTACAGTCAAAGGAGGGAAATAAAATTACTGTTGGATGACTCATTCAATTCTAAAAACAATGTCTGAAACAGACTACATTAACTGCTATGTGGAGATGTTGATATCATTTTACTATAAAGGAAGCCTATCTGACCAGCTTTACTAAAGCATATAACCTGTAGACAGCTAAAGTGAAGTGTATCTAATGGCAGTTATCTTAAATCAAGTTTGACTACAACAGCAACTGTTCTCCAAATCAGTCTGAAAAATGTTTTTATTTCCACTTCTTTGACTATTCAGGTCTAGGAACATTTCCTGAAATGTGTCCATTTACTTAAGAAAAGAAAGGTAAAAAATACTCAAGGGGGGAAAAGGAAAAAGAAAAGTAAAATCAAAAGATGAAATTACTTTTGAGTCAGTAGAGATGCTACAACAGAATTGAGTGTGTTTGAAAAAATAAAAACAAGATATGTGTGGACCCACTCAGATGAAATGAGACAGCAGTGAAGCAATTCCAGTAAAATGCAAGACTTTCTGAATCAGTTTAAGTCACCAGTTCAGATAAAATGAAAATTGTTCTAAATGTCTGTACCGGATTCAATTCAATTTAAGTTTAAATTTCTCAAAATTCTGTAAATTCCGTTTACCCTTCTTGGCTAGATTTCACCTTTTGTTGTTCACTGCCTATTGTTTTAAGGATTAAATTAAAGAGATTACTGAAGTACTGAGATAGATTGTTAAAAGGATTATTTGAAGCTGTGGAGGAAGTCTTGAGAATTCTTAAAGGAGTCCCATTAGTTGTTAAACAAATGGAGACTGATGGCAGTCCAAGTGATCCTCACCTCCACACAAAGAACTGCAGATTGATTTCTGAAACTCTGCAGTACTTCCCAAAACTATTTGCAACAAAACAGAGATAAAGTTTTACATTGTGAGTGCATCTAAAACAAATTAAATTAAAACTTAGAGTAAACAATTATATTTTTAGTGTGCTGAGTATTTCCAGACTGGCCAACTTCTTTTGTTCCACTCAAAGACTTGCTATATGTGTTACTTCTTGTAACTCTTGATTTTACACCCACTGTTAACAAGAGGTAGATACCTTGAGAAGAGCTTGCTCATTTCATCTTCTGAAGGTTTGCTGGGAACAGGTGGTTGTAGAGGGTAGAGTAAAATTCCTTCCAAGTTCATCTTGGCAAGAGTATATTAAAGACTATTCTAAGTAATTCTGAAAATAAGCACAAAAGAAAGTAGTGTTTCTTGACAGATGCCATAAATATCTTAGTGTCAGAACTGGTTAGTACATGCCACTGATTATATTCTTTCAGCTCAGATGCATAATTTCCAGTTAACTTGTACAGGAGTTAGTAGAACTGGACAAAATGAAAATGTGTCCTTAATACAGGAATACAGCTGATGTCTTCCTCTATTTTTTCATCCCTCTAAAGAAGCAGTTTACATGTTCTCAGGGTTTCTTTAAAAATTTGTTTCATTGAACAGAATGGAAAACATCTCACTCATTTCCTTCTCCTTTCTCTTTCTTCCATTCTTATCATATTCCGCTCTTCAAAAAAAAAAAAAAAATCCAAATAATTGAAACCGTAAAAAAATCAAAATTTCAGGGAGAGGAGATAAATCTTTATTTGACATGTTGAATTATGATGGGGTTCATTTGCGTACCCCACAAGTAAATGATTCTTATATCTAGAATATTTTAAAGTAGTATTTGTAATATGTATACATAAAATAATAATGTATTTCTCTTTTAAACAAAGAAAGCCTAATTTCTTAGAGAGATTCTTTCAGATAAAAGATGAAAAGAGAAGATGAATTGTACCAGATGACAATCTCAGTCAAATGTTGACATTTATTCAACACTTTGAGTTACAGAGACAAAAACGTAAGAGTTATACCCTGTTTTATTTGAATCTGTGGCAACCATAAAAGTAGACAAAATCATTTATAGGGTTTTTCTAATAATCAGGTATGCTAAAAAGAAAGGAAAAACAAGCAAAGAAATGAACAAACATTTAAGGTTTTTTTCCTCGAATTAATTCTTATATACCAACTTAGAACATTATCAAGCATTCTCTTTGTAAATAGGTAACTTTTAAAAGGGAAGATCATATATTAGCAAGCTACCTACCTATGAGAAGTGCATGAGTTCATTTAGAAGCTCAAGCACTTCAAGTTAAAAGTTTTCTCTGGTAATACCTCCAACATTACTCTTCTTTGCCACCTCTGGAACATCCTGTGGGAAATCATTGCTCATAACTTACACAACCACAGCACAACCCACGGGAGCCAGCCTTATATGGTTGCTTTGGATAATTATCCTGTCTCATTCAGAGTACTTTGAGGATCCAGTCTTGCAACAAACTTTAATTATTCATCAGCTTTCACTTCAGCTAAGCCCATTCCAGGCACAGGTTTAGGGCTAGGAATCATTTCACCTTGCGCTATGTGTCTGTTAGAGTAGAAATGGAAAGGACAATATTTCTGTCTCTCAATCATCAACACAGAGGAACAGGAATACTTAAGACACAATTCAAAGATCTATTTTTGAATTTCAACTCAGGAATAGATGAATTGTGCCTTAAACATGCTTGATTCTCCATTGATTACAGAGCCTCAAGTGACTGTCTCAGACGTCAAAAAGATATTTTTTGGTAGATGAAACTCACCCAGGAGGTTTAAATTTTATTTAATGATTTTTGCATCAATGTGCTAGAAACAAGGCGCACAAGAAAAAAAAAAAAAAGTCAAAGAAAGATCATGTTCTCCTGCTCATGGTACAGTGGTATTTAGCCACTATTGTTCAACATTTGCTTCTTTGCAGTATCTGCAGTAGATGAAGTTCATTCAGCAGCAGCAGCTAAAAGGCAGATGTAAAATCGGTAGCTGATGATTTTACATTGTAGGAGTGAATGTAAAATCAGTGAGAAGTTTTAAAGTGAGGAATGATCTAAATTTAAAAAGGGAAATTAAGTCAATGTTTATTTTAGCAAATGGAAAGGTTTTACATCTATCAGACAAAGGCTATGATTAGTAAAGCACTAGAAACCAGAAACATTTTAACAGACACTCGCTCTAAGAGCAGCTTCCTGGTATTAGAAAAACACTGCATTTTGTAGAATGTTCACTGATTCAAATAGTCTGGTATACTATAGACAGAACAAAATATGTGATGGTAGTTGAAAATTATGTTGCATTACGGGAAGGCAACAAACATCTAAAATATTTTCCATAGAGGAAGATAATTTTTCCTGAATTTTAATTTTAATAAATTTAAATATATTATCAACTTAATTTGCAAAAAATGCCTCCCACCCCTCCCCACCTTAAAATATTAAGCTTTTCTTAGCCTTTTCCTTCTTTTTTTTTCTTCCCCTTAGTCTTTTCCCTGCACTGGGGGAAGATGAGGAAAAAAAGAAGGAAAAGAAAAGAGAAACGGAAGGAAAATAAAGGAAAACAAACCCTGAAACGTTAAAATGAAGAAGAAACATGATAGTACCATTAGTTCCTTGTATTTTAATATGTTTTTTCAACTTTGTTCAAAAAAGAAAAGAAAAATAAAGTACACTACCTTCTAATGGAAAAAATCTTGAACTGAACTTCTGTTGGCTCCTATTTCTCAGTAAAGTTTAAGAACATGCTAAACTTTAATTGCATACTGCCAAGAAAGTCTCAATGAAACATTCATGTTTGTACAGAAAGGACATTGAAACTTTTTTACTTAAAATGTTTGCACATATATTTCTAAGCAAGCCAGTACTTAAGTGTTTTGTTGTATAGACATTGCTTCATAATTTTTAAGATATTGTGATGAAACCTCTGTTACATAAAACATCCTTTTCTGAACCTTGTCCCAGAGATTTCTGACTGCTTGTGAATCAGTCCCCCGTCTAAGAGGTGTGATCAGATGTGAAATGGTACTTTCTAAATACTATGACATTTTCTTGTATCAGTCATCTCTTTCTACACTCTGAAGACATCTAATTTGGGAAGATGTCTTTATTTCTCACATATTTCAATATTGCCTTTTGATTCAGAAAATATCAATTGTGTGTGTGCACAAACATTGATATATATGTACATGTATATAGGTGTAGATATATACCTGCATCCCTATTGAGGTGAGGTGGCATCTACCTGTACAGTCAATACTAGAAGCCAAAGAGCTCAGGACTGTCTCTTCTAAGAGACAGTCTTTGCCCACTTCTGTCTTCACTTTCTCATAGTTACATACATTTGTAAATAGCAAAAAGGAAGGTATATTTCTCCCTCCATTTACACCGCTGCAGTATTTTGAAACACTTGAAACAAGAAAATGTAACGCTTTCTTACCAGTAATTTTCTGGTAAAGATGGAACCCTTATGAGTATCAATTTAAATGTAAAATATAAACAGAAGGATTTCAAGGTTCTTCTGGATAAAAATGACTATGTTCCAAACCGCAGTGCTTTAGAATTCTACAGCAAATCTGCAACAGTGGAAGAATTTTCCACTGCAATATTAAAATTTGCACACAATACAATATTTTGGGGCAGCAGAAATATTAAAAAGGAACCTGAAGACAGTATTTTAGCCCCATTTCTTATATAATATTACACAAAAGAGTGAAAAAAAGAACACATGACAAATACACAATTGTTATAAAACCTTATAATATAACCTTCCAAAACCAGTATGATGAAATATCCATACTAACATGATGACATAATGTAAAGCAATTATTCAAGACCTTATTTTTATTAGATTCTTCATATGTAGCCATGTAAAGCACATACAATGTCTGCTCTGTGTTATCAATTAATTTGTTCCCTCTTTAGATTTACATTTCCTCTCTGAAATATGATCTGACTGACTTTTAGGATTCAGATTTTGGATTTGAGACTTTAATTGCTATGACAATAATGTGTTTACTGTGTCCAAAGATATGTAGACTGCTCTATGACTAACTTGATAGTCTGCTATGTGTTTGTTCATGATCTTATTCTGTTAGGGGCTGATTCAGAGCTCTTTGAAGTCAGCAGGAAATTTTTCATTAACTTCAAAGGGGTTTTGGCTTAGGCCATTATCCATAAATACTGAATAAATCAATAACTGTTTTGTGAATAGTCTACAATGCCAAAAGGAAGGGGGAAAAGCCAACATTTACAAAATAATATATCCGGCAAACACTATTTGACCATCTTTCATTGATATGTGTATTAATATTAAAACAGTACCACAATGGCATATGTACACTCTTTGGCTGCCAAAAGACGGTAGGAGAAAAGTAGCATTCCACATATGGAAATATTTAATGATATCCTTGTATTTTACACACAGCTTTACCTAAGCCTGTTCCAAGAGTGAGACCACTGGAGTATTCAAGGATGCACAACTATTTCCTAGGCAGAAGTTCTTTCCCAGATGTTCAATTTGACCTGGGGCAACTCAATCAAAGTCTGTAAGGTTTCCAGCATTTCTAATGGGGATTTATTTTTAAAAATGCAGCATATGGATTTTTCTGGCAATAATGAAATATAGCTGTGCACACTCGATTAAATAAAATGAGACTGTAATCCTTAAAATTGTAGAAAGCTGGGAAAAAGGAAAATGTTGAGTGTGAAGAAATGGAAGAGCTTCAGGAACAACATTTGAACAGACAACCCATACAGAATATAGAATAAACAATATGGACTTACACATGGGCTCAAAGCACAAATATCATCTTTAAATTAACTCAGAGAAAAAGAAAAACAGAAGAAAAGATGGAGAGTGATTAATAAAACTATTTCGCTAAATAGATTTTTAAGACTTTCTGTGGAACTTTTGCTGTTTAATTCCTTTTGCTGCTTATGAGAACGAAAATGCTCCTTTAGGAAATTAATTATCTATATTTGCACTACAGTAATTTTGAGGTTTTTCAAAGGAGAATGAGAAGCTTAAAAAAATCTATTTCCATAAATTCATTTCTAGTTTCAAAAAGCTTAAAATACCAATAAACACAGCAAAGAGTAGAATCACTCTCTAAAATATTCCTGATCTTTCTTATGTACATAGGTCCTGACCCTTTAGTTTTTGCAGCCTTTTGCAGCAACTCAAACTGCGAATGTTAGTATTCCATAGAAATTTTGTCCCCATGTTGCTCCAGGATGCCTGATCACAAAATGAGCAATATTAGACAGGACCACATTTTCTGTGAGGCCCCTGGAGCTCAGCAGAACTATCTATTCCAGATCCATGTTACTCTGCTTATTTTCTTTGTTTTCCAGAAAATGTGCCCAGGGAATCTTTTCGCCTCTGTGCTTGTTTTAAGCTTCAAAATAGTATTTATTTCTTATTTATAAACTAGGAGAGTATTTATCTCTTCAGTGAGTTCCATTTAAAGTTATATTTAGAAAATATTTCTACAGTAATCACAAGTGTATCATGACCCTCTTCGTTTGTTAAAAATTGCCATGCACTTGTAACAGCAGCATGAACCTGCACTGCTGTCTGCATACATGCTAAAGTAACTATTTTCTCTCCACTTAATAGATATGAACATTACCGAGAGTAGTTGGCACTTGGTAAATAATAAATAACAACAATAATAATGTCTGATCACAGCAGGAGGGAATCCATTATGCCACCAAAACTGTTTGCTAAACATGAGCCTTTTTTTTGCATGAGCAGTGGGCTGCACTGTGAGTGGCAATGGGGGAGTGGGAGTGTTGGAAGAGGTGGTAGTTTTGGTAGGAAACAAAAAATTCTGAAGGTATTAGGAATATGAAAGGAAATTCATGTTTCCTTCTCCATTGCCTTTAACATTCAAATGTGAGAACTATTGCTGTACTCTGCCTCTGCTCTTTCCTTAACGTAAAGAGATACTGTGTGAAGGACAAGAGACACTTATGAAAACATCACAAAGCCATAGATATTTGAGAATTTTTGTTCAGTGTAAAAAAACCATATAAGACCTAGATTTAAAAATACAACTTTAGGCATAGTTTAAGAATCTAATTCTATCATAATGATGCAAAACTCCATTTCTAACTGTTGAGTCATCTCAATAATCACAGCTTTCTCCATTACTTTTTCTTCAAGACTTATATGGCTTCTTAAAACTCTAATTTTGCACATACCCAAGGCCTTTATGAAGGCAAGCAGTGCAGGAGCTGTTTTCACCTAAGTCTGTTTCTTTCTGAGAATCCTATCATCTGCCTCTCCGTAGGAGTCCAGTGTTCAGGGACAGTGCTGGATTTTGTGTAAAAGACAGCTGCTCATAATATGGAAGCATAGCATAAGAGTACCTAGCACTGATGAAAGCAGCTAGTTTTCACTTTACATTTTACAGAAATGTTGCTTTTTCATGTTAGGCAGCTCCAACTTAATGTTTGTTAAAATCTTAACTCCTAGCTACAATACAATTCTGCTTTATCATTTTATGGCCCCAGAATTGCCTACATTTTCATTTTCTTTTTTTTTTTTTTTTTAATTATGTTTGGGGAAAGACAAACAAGACAGTACTAGGTAAAGTACAGCACAGATACCCAAGTATATATTGAGTGACAGTGGAGACCTGGTGTCAAAAGAAGAGGAGCAGAAGGCTGAGCTACTCAATAATATTTTTGACTCAATGTTCACTGGAATTCTTGCTCTGTCCCCCTCCTGAGTTGATGGAGCACTAGGTATGGCCCAACATGGTAAAGTCCATCCCATCATATGGGAAGATCAAGCTCAGGACCACCTGAGGAAACTCAACATACGTAAATCCATAGGACCTGATAAGATCATCCCAGAGTTCTGAAGGAATTGGCTGATGTAGTTGCAAAGCCACTCTCCATATTTGGAAAGTCCTGGAAGTCAGGTGAAGTTCCTGAAGGCTGGAAGAAGGGAAACATTGCATCCATTCTAGAAAATGGATAAAAGTGAAGAGCCTGGTGATTAGCTACATGTCAGCCATGCATCTGCCTCTGAGAATATAATGAAAAAGATCTTCCTGGAACCTAAACTGACAAGGAGGTGATTTGAGGCTTCACAAAAGGCAGGTCTTGCCTGACCAGCCTAGTGGTTTTCTATGATAGTGTAACTACATCAGTGGATAAGGAAAAACAAACAGATGTCATCTACCTGGAATCTTGTAAAGCCTTTGACACAGTTCCCCACAACATCCTTCTGTCTCAGCTGGAGAGCTATAGATCTGATGGGTGGACTGTACACTGGATAAAGAATTGGTTGGATGATCACATCCAAAATATAGTGGTTAATGGCTCAATGTCCAGGTGGAGACAGGTGACAAGTGGTGTCCCTCAAGGTTCTGTATTGGGACCAGTACTGTTCAACATATTTGTCAATGATATTGACAGTGAAATTGAGAGCACCCTCAGCAAAATCTGCAGGTGATGCAAGGCTGAATGGTGCAGCAGATATGTCTGCCATCCAGAGGGACGTGGACAGTCTGGAGACATGGGTTGAGAATCTCTAGAAGTTCAATAAGGCAAAGTTCATGCTCTTGCACCTAGGTTGGGACAATCTATATCAATGTAGGCTGGAGGTTCATGAAATCGGGAGCCACCTTGCAGAAAAAGATTTGGGAGTACCAGTGGATGAGAAGCTAGACTTGAGCCAACAATATACACTTGCAGTCAAGATGGCCCATCACATTCTAGGCTGCATCAAAAGAAGTGCAACCAACTGTATTGGGTTTGGCCAAGCAGGAGTTTCCTCCTCACAGAATCTTGCCAGTGCTATGTTTTGCAACAGTAGTTGATAACATAGCAGTGGTTTGGCTGCTGTTGAATAAGTATTCAGGCTGTGTCTTTTCAATGTTTTCCTGCCCCAAAAGTATACTGAGGGATGAGCAAACTCTTGGGAGGGGACATGGTTGATCCAGCTGACCCAAACAGGCCAGAGAGATATTCCATTCCATATGACGTAGGCTCAGATGTAAGAAGGAAGTAAAAGAAGGAAGTGGGGGGAATTTGTCCATGGTGTCTATCCTCCCAAACAACCACCAAGCCTAGGGAGCCCTGCTTCCCGAGACTGACCACCGTCCTGCTGATGGGAAGTAGAGACTAACATCTCTCTCTTTGCTTTTCGCTTCTGCACGGTCTATTGCTTTTGATTATTATTGTTTTTAAAATTGCTTCTATCTTATTATTAGCTTCTGTTATTTTTTTTCCCCTCTTCCCCTGTCCATTTAAGAGGGGAAATGATAGGCTGACTTTGGTGGACATCTGGCCTCCAAGCCAGAGCCAAACCACCNGGCCATAAAGATGATCAGAGGGCTAGAATATCTTTTCTGTGAAAACAGGATGAAAGAATTGGGGCTGTTCAGCCTGGAGAAGAAAATGCTTTGGGAAGAGCTTGTAACAACATTTCAATATCTGAAGGGAACCTATAGGAAGGCTAGGAAAGTAGTCTTTTGTAGGCCTTGTAGTGATAGGGCAAGGCGCAATGGACAGGTAGATTTAAGTTGGACAGAAGGAAGAAGTTCTTAACAATGAAAGTAGTAAAATACTGGAACAGGTCACCCAGGGCTTTCATTTGCTTCCAGACTGAGCTAGCCTGGTTATTGTTGGTGGGGGGAGGAATTTCAGCTCTCACATTGTTGCAGACCCCATCCCTGGAGACATCCAAGATCAGACTTGATGTGGCCCTGGGCAGCCTGATCACACTGCAGGGGAGTTGGACAAGGTGACCTGACCTTTGAGAGTGCCTTCCAACTTCATTCAATCTGTGAATCTGTGAATATTCTTATTCTGCAACAGTCATCATATAAATCACATTTGTCCCCTAAGTGTGAGAGATTTTCTCCATATTACTAAAGATCATATACAAGCACTTATCATCATGTATGCTGTAAATTCAAATGCTACCTTATTTCATGATGGCTCGTTTGTCTTGTCAAATCTTACATATACATAAAAGGATACAAGATTGAATATCTTAATAGAAAACAAGAATTAATAAAGCCTAGATTGGCATAGTTAACACATAGAGAGAAAAGTAAAGAGAAACATAAGTATTTTATAGGCTCAGAGATAAAGTTTATTAGAAGAAATATTGAGTAGGCAACTCCATTCATCTTTAAGCCGTAGCTCCTTAGCATTCAGGTGGGATCTCAGGAGATAAATAGGTCAACTACACCACATCACTTCATCACTGGCTACGGAAAAAGTCATGCCTTGAAGACTGCAGCCCAGTGAGTTACTGTTCTGGGCTTGGGACTTTGTTCTTTTACCTGACTGTGGAAGTTGCTGGTCCCATTCTCTCCCAGCACAGTTCTCAGTGTTATTTTTACAATTCTGGCTTCTAAAGTGTCTTCTCAATACTAATTTCCTGAAGAATAATTTTTCATCAAGTAATTTACAGAGTGGAAATGTTTCTCAAAGAAAGTGACTGGAAAGCATGAACAGAAAGACAAGTAGTGCCTGGTGTTCCCAAAGGAGTTCGCACAGAAAGTGGAAATACGAAAGTTAACTTGCAGTGTTAAATTGGGACTCATACCTAGGAAAGTGTAGAGAGCTCTGCAGCCCAGTCTAAATCACAACATGCCCACATGCATTTTTAGCCTTTTCTTTTTTTGACTATTTAGCTTTAAGCTTACAGAAATTCAGAACCCACTGCTTACCATGCACAGTAACTAGTTGTAGGTTGAATGACAGATTTGTAAATGAAAGCAGTAACGGTTTGAAGCAAGTTACTACCACGTTTAACCTTGCAGATGACACCAAGATGTGCGGTGTAATGGGATGGCATCCAGAGGGACCTGGACAAGCTGATGATGTGGGCCCAGGTGAATCTTGTGAGGTTGAACAAGAGTAAGTGCAGGGTACAGCCTGAGGGATGAGGTGTTGGAAAGCAGCCCTGTGGAAAAAGATTTGGGGGTGCTGATGGACAAAAAGCTGTACATGGGCAGACAATGTGTGCTAGCAGCCCAGAAGGCCAATCACATCCTTGGACTGAATTAAAAGATGCATCGCCAGCAGATCCAGAGAGAAGATTCTGCCACTTTGCTCTGCTCTCATGAGGCTTCACCTGGAGTACTGGGTACAGGTCTGGAATCCTCAGTATAAATAAGGACATAGACCTGAGGGAGAGGGTCCAGAGGAAGGCCATGAAAATGATCAGGGGGTTAGAACTACGAGGACAGGCTGAGGGAACTTGAGCTGTTCAGCCTGGAAGTGAGGAGGCTCTGGAAAGACCTAATAGCAGCCTTCTAGTACTTGAAGGGGGCCTGCAGGAAGGATGGGGAGAGACTGTTTGAAAAGGCCTGCAGTGACAGGACAGGGGGCAATGTCTTCAAACTAGAGAAGGGCAGATTTAGACTGGATATCAGGAAGAAGTTCTTCACTATGAGGGTGGTGGAACACTGGAACAGGTTGCCCAGGGACATAGTTGAGACCCCTTCCCTGGAGATATTCAAGGTAAGACTTGACAAGGCCCTGGGCAACCTGGTCTAGTTGGGGATGTCCCTGCTGACTGCGGGGAGGTTGGACTAGATGAACTTTTGGACGTCACTTCTGATCTGTATAATCCTGTGATACTATGAT
>VXBD01002446.1:0-16522 GCA_013399975.1 Indicator maculatus | reverse complement strand
TTTTTTTTTTTTTCCTGATTTTATATTTAAACGAACAAAGAAACAACTACTTGATTGGACAAAAAAGACAAGAAATAGAACTATGCCTATCTTGTAACGATGCTAGTTCTGCATTCTTGGTTGATTTGTTCTCTGGCTTTAGAAAACATCAGTAAGAAAGGGTAAGATTCTGAATAAAACAGAAAAATTCAGAAGATACTGTTTTCCCTGGATGCTGATAAGATGTAGTAAAAATTTTCTTGCAGTCTGAGTCCAGAGTCAGTCATCTGGAGAAAAGCAAAAACAGAAAACCTGAAGTTTACCAAGAATTCCCCTTGAGTCCTGAGTACTGACTGCCACTGCTATTTTTCACAAACCATTCTCATCATTGTTTTCACCACTTTTCTCTTGAATATCCCTGTGATATGGTAGTTACTTCTGTGAGTAATCTATTCTATTGTTGATTGGTTTCCCTTGTAAGAGAACATTTACAAATGTGTAAACATGTGAACAGAACAAAAAAGGTTCTGGTGATACATATTTAAAAGTGAATTTGTATGAGGCTTTGACTTAGAAGATAACACCATATATTTATTTAAAAGATAAAGGCATTTTTGTATTTCCTGGAGCTCTCCTTGACATCTTATCTGTCATGGTGTTTCTACTGAATATTCTGAATAAAATACTGAATAAAAGCAACACTGTGTTGCTTTTAATCTTCAGATGTAAACAAAGTTTTTTTTTTTTCCATACTGCCATCACAATCTGACAAAAGAAGCTGAATATTGATATATCTGCTGAAATAAACTGTCCAAAGATAATTAAAAAATAAAAAATCCCTGATCTACAAAATATCCATTTTATGTGGTGTGTTTGAATTCTCATAGACCATTTTTGTAGGACTTATAGGCCAGGACTGAAAGATGAAACTTTTCGTCATAAACTGTAACTTTCTGATTTGCACTATACACCATAAAAGGAAGAATGAAAAATCAGTCTTGTAGTGCACTCTCACCTTGAGTACTATGTTTCATTTTGGTCAGCTTGATATGGCAGAAATAAAAAAGTATTGAGAAGAACAATGAAAATGACTAAGGCTTCCAGAAGGGGGGAGATTAAAAATCCTGGAACAATATAGATCTTGGTTCCCCTAGACTTTACTTCCATCTGAAATTCACCTGTCACTGAGAGATTAACCAGAGTTGGCAAAGACTTGAACTATTGACATTGTTTATCTGCAGGAGCATTTCCAGATCCTTATCACTGTGTATCTACAGGTCTAGTCTTCCTTTGATGCAGTGTGATCAGTGGCACAAGCATATATTTACAGGCAGCAGGACTGTGTCTTTAACCTGGAGAACATGAAGAGAACATAAAAGAAAATACTTACTTTTATATTGCAGACTATTTGGGAAAGGTGTTTTAGTAATATGTGTGTACAGTGCCAAGCCCAAGCAGATTTTTCAAAATATTTAATATGAAATACAAAGAAGGACAGAAATGGCAGTGACAGATAAATAATAAGTGACATGTTAAAAAAAAAAAAAAACATTAGGAGTGTTCTTAATTTAGTTTTCCCTTAATTATACTATTAGGGTAAATGTCACCAGATGATGAATTTATAGACAGGCTACCAAATTCTTTTTCCTGGAATGCTCTATAGGTGTCAGGAGGGTTTGTTATCTTCTTTTACTAAAGTTTTATGTCAAAGTTGGTTCTGGGAATGAGAACAGTAGTAATTAGATACAACAATTTTCAGCATGTTTTTTGACCACCAACCAAGATGGTTGTACACATATCAATTAAAAAAAATATTATTTTAAATAATGTTCCATGTCACTCATTGGCAAATCCAAGATGCTAAGTAGCCCTCAAAAGAAGGACACAACAAAATGGCTGATGGTCAAAATAGTTAAAGAACTTGCAGTAATCATTAAAAAAATTAAACTACTTGATATTGAGCTCTGACAGCATGTACCTAGGAAGTCCATGTAAAAAAGTTATAATTAATATTTTCATTAAATGAATGGTTTATACTTCCACCATAAATATGCATGTAAGAGAAGAACGTCAACATCCATATCAGCTCAGAATTTTCAGAAGTATTTGTAATTTTTTTTAGGGAAAGAAATTATTATCACCTGGCCTCTGTGCATAGAGATCAAATACTGAGATGAACTGCTGAAGCTTGCTACCTTTCATCACAGAGCAGAGGTAACCTCAGTAAAGGCTTCAGTCTCAGCCTTTAACAAACAATGTGCCAGGTACATCAGGTCTTTTTGAAAAAACAATGTAAAACAAAACAACACAAAGCTAAACAAACAAACAAATAAACAAAAAATAACAAAAAAACCCTTTCCTTGGTAAAGTAAGTTTAGGTTGTATTTTTTTTTTGTTGTGTCTGCACAGGGTTTAACAAGTCATTTAATCTGAAGCTCAGGTGAGAAATGTTAATGTAATCGGATGTTATTTGACCCTGAAGCTGATCTTTTACAAACCTAAATTGAAACTTAGGTGTTTTGAAAGCAGGCAATGGGTGCTGAGTACTGGCACTCAAGAAAAATACCTCTGTTACATTCTGGTGTTTCACATCTGTTGTATATACTGACATGGGAGTGTCCTTTGTCAATCTGCATTAATAGTGCCTGTCAGGCGCAGAGCACTAATACCTTACAGTCAGACTTGAGGCCTAGCACATCTATCTTACAGATGGCACTTAAACTCACACATGAGTTCACTTGTATGCAATCTAAAAAAGGTTGTTAAAAATATGTAATAAAAAGTTTTTTTACAGAAGTTTGGCATGCAGCTCCTGTTACTAATCCAATCCTTCAGACTCAAAAATCACCTTTCTTGAATGGTAAGAGTGGGAGGGGGAGAGGGGGGAAGTAAAAGAACTCACCTGGGTACTGCCCACTACGTCATTTGTCTTACTTCAGTGATTCAAAAGTCCAGATTTTGGTATCTGCTAATAAGCTAAGAACATGCAAATTTTTATCTTTGTCATAACTTGATCAGTCATTGTTTGATAAGGTACTGGAAAAGAAGCCTTAGGTGATATTGAAAGCAATGACTAAAAACACATATTTAAATAAATTTCTGCTATACGTAGCTGGGATCAAGACTTGCTCGTATCTTCTGTAGGTCCCTACTGAAGATTTGCTGAGTAAAGGAAAAGATCCCTGTTCAGAAATTTCTGCAGACAAGCAGAAAAAAGGAAGGGATGGCATAACTGAATCTTGTCTCTCTAGTAACACAGTCTAATGAGGAGCTCATAGCTCCTCCAATAGCATGTTATCAACAAGTGGAAGAAAAATACATGTGTATACAGACTATTAGGTCAGAGTATTTTACCTACAGACAATCCTATCTCTGAATCTTGTGGAGTCCTATTCACAGAAAAAACAAAAGCCTACTATAATGTTTAAACATTTTTTCTTTCAGAAAGCTCAAAGACACTGTAGAAGTTTGTTTTAGTAGGAATTTCTAATTACCCAATTCTCAGAGTAAGTGAAAGAAATGGAACAATAAAAATTTAAAAAATGGATTAAAAAAACCCACAAAAAAACAAGTAAGCTCATGTGAAACACACACACACACAAACACAAAGATAAAATAATTATTTAATTTTCAAGAAACAATATGCTATGATATTTTGAAAGAAGAATCCTTTCTTAGAAATAATTTAACTAAGCACATTTGTCAACTTTAACAATAATAAAATTTAGTAGTCATTTATCCATTTTAAATTTAACGTCCTCAACGTTTTGTGTGAAACCGAATTGCATTTTTCAGAACTTGCTTTGTGTTTCTGTTAGTCTGAACTTCTTAGGACTGTAATTATCATTTGAACTTACTCAGCGTCTTTATTTTTCTTCTATTAGTAACTCAACCTCTCTTTAAAACAATGAAATTTGATGAAATTTTTCCACAATCTTTGTGTTATGTCAATTTTATAATTCTTAATCAATAAGTAAATAAATATATTAACAGATTAGGAGATAAGAATAAACATTTAATTTCACCTGAAGGTTTTAGTTTTTATATGTAAGAATCTCTTTCATTTTCACATCTAAATACCATTTCAAATTTATTTTTTTAACTTTAATCAAAGTTCTACTGCTGATCTTAGGCCCAGGCTTATCACATAAATATGGAGTTCAAGTAAATTGTTTACAAACATTGCAAAACTCTTTTTCTAAAAATAGTTAAGGTGGTGTGGTTTTTGTTTGTTGTTTGCTTGATTTTTTTTTTGCTTTGGTGTTTGTTTTGTTGTTGATTGTGTGGGTTTTTGTTGTTCTTGGTTTTCACTTGATTGGTTGGTTGGTTTGGTTTGGTTTGTGGCTTTTGGCTAGAATATATTCATCCTTCTCTATGAAGTAAAAGAAAAAAAAATCCAAACTTTTCCTTATTTTGACCTGAACCTTTTACTGAAATGTACTCTTGACTACTGATGCTAAACCACAAGATACAGTCTTAATCAGAATAATGTCAGAAGTACTACTATCTTTTTCTCCCATCATTTTAAGATCATAATCTGTTTTAGTCTGTTAAAATCCAAATCTTCCTGCAATAGTTCTTAAGTGATTTTTAAATGTGTCACATGAGAACGGCCTTTTGCTATATTAACTTTAAACTAGAATGAATTACTCTGCTAACACCTGTCCTAGCCTAATCTAATTTACCAGTCTCCTGTGTATTATTACCTTTGGAGATCAGCTAGTCTCTTCACCGATCGGATGTTAGTATATCTGAATGTGAGATACCACCACCTTCCCAATGAAGAAGTATGTGTCACAGAGGCTAGTTTGGTGTATGTAAATTAGGCATAATCACAGAATCACAGAATATTAGGGGCTGGAAAGGACCTCAAAAGATCATCTAGTCCAACCCCCCTGCCAGAGCAGGTGAGATTTGCATTGTAACATGGTTTAAAGCAAACAAATAACTTTGTTGGCTTTGTTAATAGTTAAATTCATGTTTATGGCTAACATGAAACTCTATCCCTCTGTGCAGCAAACCAAACTCTCATTCTTACATCATATATTTTCTTCCAGTATCTTGGTTCCAGGAAAGCCCTTTTCAAAAACAAGTGCTGTATTTTATTTCATTCTCTATATTAATAATTGGAGACAATGGAAAAATGGAAAAAATAGTATTTTCATCTTTTCTCTTGTGAAATGTTAATTGTATAATGTTCACAGCAGAACTGCCACCTTAGAATTCCAGTGGGCAGACTTTGGCCTGTTTCAGAGACTGGTTGACAGAGGCAGTCCTGAAAGGGCCAAGGAGTTTGGGAAGACTGGACTCTGCTCAAGAGAGAATTCTTAAAGGAGCAAGAACAGGCAGTCCCCCATGTGCTGGAAGTTGGTGGGGAAGAAGGCTGGCCTGGCTGAATACAAAGATTTGGTTGTGTCTTAGGGGGAAAAGGAGAGTTTATGGTCATTGGAAGGAGGGGCAGCCTGCTCAGAATGAATACGAGATTGCCAGGAGGCTATGTAGAGAGAAAATGAATAGAGCCAAAGCCCAGCTGGAAATAAATTTGGCTTCAGCAGTTAAAGAGAGCAGACAAACTGTCTACAAACGTATTAGCAATAAAACGAGGACTAAGGAGAATCTCTATGCTTTGTTGGATGCAGTGGGGGGAATGTAGTGGTCCAGGACAAGTAAAAGGCTGAGGTACTCAACACCTTCTTTGCCTCAGTCTTTATCAGCAAGATCAATTGTTCACTGGATATCTATCTCCCTGAGATGGAAGACAGAGATGGGAAGAACTTGATCCAAGAGGAGATGATTAGTGACCTGCTGTACCTCTTAGACACACAGAAGTCTCTGGGGCCAGATGGCATGTATCTGGGCACTGAGAGAACTGGTGGAAGCGTTCACCAAGCCACTTTTGTTTACCAGCAGTCCTGGTTAACTGGGGAGTCCCAGCTGACTAGAGACTGTCAAATGTGATGTTCATCTACAAGAATATCTGGAAGGAGGACCCAGGGAACTGTAGATCTGTCAGTCTGACCTCTGTGCCGGGGAAGATCATGGAGCAGGTCATCTTCAGTGCCATTATTTAGCACATGAAGGTCAGCACACAGTACACATGGGCAGGTCCTGCTTGATGAACCTTCCACAACAAGGTGACCAGCTTAGTGGATGAGGGAGAGGCTGTGGATGTTGTTTATCTGGACTTTAGTAAAGCATCTGGCACTATTTCCTGCAGCATTCTCCTGGATAAATTGGCTGGTTATGGCTTGTATGGGTGGACTTTTCACAAGGTGAAAAACTGGCCAAAGAGTGGTGCTGAATAAGGGTGAATCCAGTTGGTAGCTGGTCACAAATGATGTTATTCAGGGTTCAGTACTGGGGCCAGTTCTCTTTTAAGTCTTCCAGTGATCTGAATGAGGGGATTAAGTACACTCTCAGTACTTTTGCAGATGTAAATAAATTGAGTGGAAGTGTTGATCTGGTTGAAGGTGGGAGGGCTGCAGTTAGTTAAGGGGCTAAGGTCAGTCGTATGAGGTTTAACAAGTCAAAGTGCCAGATTGTGCATTTTGGTCAAAAGAACCCAATGCAACACTACAGGCTTGGGGACAAGTGGCTGGAAAGCTGTTCAGGCGAAAAGGACATGGGAGTGCTGATCAACAGCTGGCTGAACATGAGCCAATACTGTGCCCAGGTGACCAAGAAGGCAAACAACACCTTGCCTGTATCAGGATTAGTGTGGCCATCAGGAGTAGGGAAATAATTGTCCTCCTCTGCTCAGGACTGGTGAGGCTGCACATCAAATACTTTGTTCAGCTTTGGACACCTCACTACAAGGAGGATATTGAGTTCATAGGTTTATAGATTCATAGAATGGTTTATGTTGTAAGTGACCTTGAAGATCATCTGGTTCCAAAGCCCCCTCCATGGGCAGGGAAACCTTCCGCTACACCAGGTTACTCAAGGCCTCATGCAACCTGGCTTTGAACAAGCCCATGAAGGGACATATCCATGACTTCTATGGGCAGCCTGTTCCAGTGTCTCACCACCCTCACTGTAAAGAATTTCATCCTAATACCTAGTGTAAATATAGCCTCCTCAAGCTTCAATCCATTCCCTTTTGTTCTATCACTACAAGCTCTTGTATGAAGTCCCTTCCCAGGTTTCTTATAGGCCACCTTCAGGTACTAGAAGACCACTATAAGGTCTCCCTGGAGCCTTCTTTTCTCCAGGCTGAACAGCACCAACTCTATCAGCCTGTTGCTACAGCGGAGGTGTTCCAGCCCTCTGATCATTTTCACGGCCCTCCTCTGGACCCTCCCCTGTAGCTCTATGTTCCTCTTATGCTGGTGTTGTGAAGAAGGGGGATTAGGGATGGAGGATGATGAATATTAATTATTAATTATGAAAATATGAATTATTAAAANACATGAAAGATACATTCTGTCTTTCTGTGTAGTGAGACAAGTTGCCGGGTCACGTTGGCTGGCTGGGTATCTGCCTGGGGCTTGTGATATCTGAGTGGTGACTTTCTTTCTCCCTCCCGGCTCTGTGGGGGGGTCAAGGTTTGCTTTCTCCTCCCGCGGTCTGTGGGGAGGTGCTGGCTCCCTGACCGGAGGATCGGCTCAGCAGGGCCGGGTCCTTTCGGTGGTCAGCCCTCGTGATCAAGGGCGGTTGCCATAGGCGGGTTTCGGTGGAAGTGCAGTGAAGCAGTGCTTCCCCCTTGGCTCAGCTCGAGGTGAGCTGACACTGCTGAACATCAGTGACTGCTTTCCATTTAAATTATAGTGGTACAGTCATAGCCTTTCACTTCAATGGAGAGGCTATCTTTTACTCTCTCTTTCCCTCAGGGAAATCCCAGGTACTTCGCCCTGGTATGGGCTGCGGAGCGGCTAAAGTGGGTGGCTCCCTTTCTCTCCCATGGACGGCGGGGGCTACGCAAGATGCCTTTCTGCTTATGGCTGCTTATGGCTGCTTAATTAGCTTGCAGCATTTTCTGGACCACCTCGTTCGGGCTAGGTCCTTCCCTCTCTGGGTTTACTCTTACCCTCTGTTGGGGCTTCCCTCAGTCCTTTCGACTGGGTCTACGACACCTCTTTGCGAAGGGATCTCTTTGCGGGTTCCTCGAGTGTCTAGGTAGGCTGGCTTCTGTATTTGCAGGAGCTTCCAGTATGCTTGCATATGCAGCACGAGTTTATGCAACAAGTGAAGGCAGAAGGAGAGAGCAAGGTAGTAACAAATGGAGTAGTACTTATAGATTCTCGAGGCTGGAGCTAGCCAATGGGCACACTTGCCAACAACCTGCTTCCACCTATAGAAAAGGTGAAGCTAGAATTATGCCCGTAGATGGCAAGAGCATAGGCATGCCATTGAGATGAGTGCCTGCAGTAGTTTACCTCTTAGGAGACAGGCTGGCACCTGAGCCTTTTGTCCTTCTCTCCTGAAAGGAGGGTGGAAGGGTGGGACTTACCAGAACATGTGGGACAAGTTAGCTGGTATCTGGGGGCATAATTCTGGGCATGTGATGCCTTCACTACAGCTGGAGGCACCAGAACTGGACATGGTACTCTAGGTAGGGTCTCAGAAGAACAGAGTACAGGGAAGAACCACTTCCCTTGTCCTGCTGGTGACACTTCTTCTGATGCAGCCCAGGATACATTTGGCCTTCTGTGCTGCAAGTGCACATTGACGGCTTATGTTGAATTTGTCATCAACTGACACACCCCAGTTCTCCTGATACCTTCTCTTGAGACTCTTCTTGCCCAGCCTACATTTGTGCTTGGGATTTCCCTGACCCAGATGTAGGACCTTGCATTTGGACTAGTTGAATTTCATTAGGTTGTCTTGGGGCCACCTCTCAAGCTTGTCTAAGTCCCACTGGATGGCATCCCTTCCCTCCAACATGTCAGCTGGATCACACAGCTTGATGTCATCTGCAAACTTGCTGAGAGTGCACTCAATTCCTCTGTCTGTATAGCTGGCACAGATGTTAAACAGGACTGGCCCCAGTACTAATCTGAGAGATGCCACATGTCACTGGTCTCCATTTGACTTTGACCCATCAATTGCAGCTCTCTGAGTGTGACCATCCAGCCAATTACTTAACCAGTGAGTGGTCCTCCCCTCAAATCCATATTTTTCCAATTTATTGACCAGGATTTCATGAGGGAGAGCATCATGCTTTACACAAGTCCAGTTGCTCTTCCATTATCCACTGAAGCTGTAACTCCAACACAGAAAGCCACCAAGCTTTCTGTGTCATGATTTTCCCTTCGTGAGGACATGTTGGTTGATACAAATCACCTCTTTTTCATTTTCTGTATGCCTTGTCTAGGCCTTCAGAAGGATCTTCTTCATGACCTTGCCAGGCATGGAGGTGAGAATTATTGGCCTGTAGTTTCTGGGGTCTTATTTTTATTCCTTTTTGAAGAGAGGGGTTCTATTTCTCCTTTTCCAGTCAACAGGGACCTCACCAATTTGCATGAATTTTAATATGATGGGCAGTGATTTGGCAACTTCGTCTGCCAGTTCCCTCAGGAAGTGTGGGTGGACCATGTCAGGCCCTGTGAATCTGTGTAACTTCAAGTTCTTCAGATGATCTCAAACTCAATCTTCACTTGCAGTGGGCAATATTCCTTTTCCCACTCCCCATCTGTGTTTTCTGGAGGTTGAGTGGTGTAGCTAGAGCCCTTGCCAGTGAACATGGAGGCAAATTAATCACTGAGTATTTCAGCATTCTCCATATCCACTGTGACCAGGTTTCCATTCTCCTTTTGGAGAGGCCCCACAACTTCCCTAGCCACTTTTTTGTCCCTCATGTGCTTGATGAAATTCTTCTTATTCTCTTTTATGTCCCTAGTGAAGTTTAATTCTATCTGCACTTCTGCTTTTCTAGCCTGATCCTTGGCTGCTTGGACAACTTCTTTGTAGTCCTCCCATGTGGCATGTTCTTGCTTCCATTGCTTATAGACTCCTTTGTTGCCCAAGTAAGTCCAGGAGCAGCTTGTTCATCCATGCTGGACTCCTGGCACTCTTGCCTTGCTTCTTCCTTCTTGGAATGCGCAGTTCTTGGGCTTGGAGGAGATGGTACTGGAATACTGACAAATTTTCTTGGGCCCCTCTTCCCTCCGGGGTTTATCCAATGACACTGTCAATCAGATTCCTGAAAGAGATGAAGTCTGCTCTCTTGAAATCCAGAGCACTGAGCTAGCCTCACACTCTCTTTTATGTCTTCAGGATCTTAAACTCTGTCATTTCATGGTCACTACAGCCAAAGTCGCCCTTCAGTTTCACATCATTCACTAGCAAATGTTTATTGGTGAGGCTAAGATGCATTATAACACCTTTTTCTTGTTCATTTCTTTACCGTCCGGAGGAGGAAATTGTGTCCAGCATTACAGGATCCTCTTAGATTGTTAGTTGTCATGAAGAAGGGGTATAGAGATGGAGGATGGGTATTATTAATTATGAAATAGGAAATATGAATTATGAAAAATATTATTTATTAATTATTATAATTATGGATATTTATTAATCACCTTATATATATTGATTCACGGATGCACGGTTGTAAGAATATAGTCCATAACTGGTTTAGTATTTACAATTATACCCAATTATAATATTTACACTCAATTTCTAATTAAGGGAATGAAAGGGTGCAGTTCCGTTGCTTGTCCACTAGATGGAGACTTGACAAGACGCTCTCGGCTTGCAACTATGTACAGAAATATTTATAATGTTATCATGAGGAAATTTAAGCTAGAAATATCACACGGCTATGCACGGGCGCTTTGAATAGAATGTTACTGGATGTTGTACACATGAGAGATACATTCTGTCTCTCTTCGTAGTGAGACAAATTGCCAGGTTACGTTGGCTGCTTGCTGCTGCCAGTTTTCTGCCTGGGGCTGGTCCCATCTGGGAGGCAACTTTCTTTCTCCCTCCCACCTCTGTGGGTGGGGGCAATGCTTTCCTTCTCCTCCCACAGCCTGTGGGGTTGGAGTGGCTCCCTGAACAGAGGATCGGTTCTCCGCATGGTGGGGCCGGATTCTCGGGGGTTGGCCCTCGCGATCGAGAGCGGTTCCCAGTAGGTGGATTTCAGTGGGGGGTTCCGGTGGGGGGTGCTGTGAAGTGACGCTTCCCTCTCGGCTCATCTTGAAGTGAGCTGACACTGCCCAATCTCAGCAACTGCTTTCCATTTAAATTACAACGCTGCAGTCTTTGCCTTTGACTTAAATGGAGAGGCTATCTTTTGCTCTCTCTTTCCCTCGGGGAAATCCCGGGTGCTTTGCCCTGACAACTTAGGACCTGGAGTGGCTGCAGCTCCTTTTCTCTCCCGCAAACGGCAGGGGCTATGCAATACGCGTTTCTGCTTATGGCCACTTAATTAGATTGCAGCAGATCTGGACTGCCAGACTCGGGCTTGGTCTTTCCTCTTTGGGTTAAAGCTTACTCTCTCTCAGGGCTTCTCCTCAGTCCATTCAACTGAGCTTGATCTCACCCTTTCTCGGGTGTATGACACTGAGATTCTGCATCAGCGAAGGGGTCATCCTGTTTGCTGATTCCTCCAGGAGCTCGGTGAGCTGGCTTCTGTCTGTATGCAGAGGCCTCTAGTGTGCTTGCATGTGGGACTGAGAAGACTTGCGGTTTTCTNTGGCAAGAGCATAGGCATGACATTGAGATGGGTGCATTCAGTTGTTTACCCCTTAGGAGACAGGTTGGTGGCTGAGCCTTTTTTCTCCTCTCCTGAAAGGAGGGTGGAAGGGGGCACTTACCAAAACATATTGGGACAAGTTAGCTGGTATCTGGGGGCATAATTCTGGGCATATGATGCTTTCACTACACTAGTACCCTGCTCTACAATCCTTTGAACTGATATCTGAGTGATTGAAATCCTCTATGAGGACCAGGACTTGTGAACACAAAGCTGCTCCTCTCTTTTTTTAGAGGGCCTCATCCAATTGTTCTTGCTCAGGTGGCCTGCAGCAGACACCTACTATGATGTCACTTTCTCTTGCTTTCCTTTAGTAATCACCCATAAGCTCTCTGTCATCTCTTCTTCTATCCCCAGGTGGAGTTCTATGGACTTCACTTGGTCTTTGATGTAGAGGGCCCCTCCTCCCCTGCCCATCTTCCCTGAAGAGCTGATATACCCATTTAGTCCTACAGTCCAGTCATGGGAGTCATTCCACCATGTTTCAGTAATATCAATGATACCATAGCCCTGAAGGCATGTGCACATATGTAGTTTTTCTTGTTTCAATTCCCATGCTTCCTTTGCTAGTGTTTTGGCATTTACATTGCTAGAGTGTGTCCACAGAACTACAACAAAGCTGATATACGGTCTTGAGAACAAGTGTTATAAGGAGCAGCTGAAGGAACTGTGACTATTTAGTCTGGAGAAAAGGGGGCCAATAGAGGCCTTATTACTTTCTACAACTACTGGAAAGGGCATTGTGATGAGCTGGGCATTGATCTCTTCTTCCTCGTATCAAGTGATAGAATGAGAGGAAATGACCTCAAGTTGTGCCAAGGGATGTTTATGTTGGATATTATGAGTATTTAATTAGGGAAAGAGTGATGAAGTACTGGAATGGGATGTCCAGGGAGTTGGTGGAGTCACCATCCCTGGAGGTGTTAAAAATATATGTAGAGAGAATCACAGAATATATCTGGTTGGAAGAGACCTCCAAGACCATGCAGTCCAACCTTTGACCCAACACTGAAGGGTCAAGACTAAAACATGCCTGTAACTGCCAGGTCCACATGCTGCTTGAACACCCTCAGAGATGGTGGCTCCACCACTGTCCTGGGAAGATGTCATGATCCAGTCCTTCCTTTACCAACTCTGGTCAGCAGGGGATGGGGGGTGCCTTCACCACATTATTCTGCTCCTGTTGCTTGTCATCGAACAGAAGAGGCTACCCCCCTCCTCTCTCCAGCCTTCCTTCAGATAGTTGTAGAGAGACAGAAAGTCTCTCTTCAGCCTCCCTTTCTCTGGACTGAACAATCCCAGCTCCCTCATATCCTCCTCATAGTATATGTGCTTCAGGCCCTTCACAACATGGCTAAACGGCCATGGTGGCATTGATGGGTGAACTTTTTGATTTTGGAGGTTTTTTCAGACCAAAAAGATTCTATGATTCCATTACCATGAACAGCAGTGGTGTCATTGTTCTCCCCTCCTCTCCTTTCCCAAACCTTCCTTTCCCTTCCCAAACCTCCCCTTCCCCCTTTTTCTTTCCCTCTTAAATTTGGACTTTGGATTTTCTAATTTGATGCTCTTATATAGCCAGAAAATAAGAGAAAAGCTAAGGAAGAAACCCTGACATTTAGCTCCAACAACCATATCCTCAAAGCAGTGGCAACTTGCAAGTAATTTCAGTCTGCTCAGAGTTCATTCCACCCAAGTTTTGAAACTTCAGTGTTAGATGTAATTCAAGCTCTGTGTTTATCCTTTCCTCCAACTGTGCTTTGTTCTTCATCCTATGAAGGATTTAGGAGCCCCAGTTTTGGGCATCAGCAATTTAAATTAATTTAAGGTGAATAGTACTCTGTTCCTCCTTTCTTTTAATTCATTAATGTTAAAACTCAGACCATAGTCAGTATATTTTAACTAGACCTGCACTCTGAAACTATTAGTTTTGTGAAAGTTTTAGGATTAAAACTCATACACAAGTCTAGCTCTTATTTTCTAGTATTATTTTCATAGCTTTCTGTGACAAAATAGAATGCACAGTATAATAAGTTTGAAACACTGGCATTTTTGTGAATAGCTCGATGAATCACAGATGTACACAGATGACCTAGCCAGTGGCAGTATTCAATTTAACACAGAAATACTTTTCATTAGCCTGCAGTTTCCTCAAATTTGCATTTCTTCAACCCTTACATTTTGGTTAAAGTGCGTAAAATATTTATGTGCACAACAGAAACAACACTAAGAGATGAAATAATATAGCACAATTAGTTTTAAAATATCTGAGTTCTATCAGAGATGCATCAGAATAAATTACTTAGGAAGGTTGCAGAGCCTTCATCATTACCAAGACTAAGGCTGTTAGACAACTGTAAACCAGTAGTAAAATAGCTAGAATGAGCACAATCAAATTTCAGAATTGATCCATGGAGAAGATGTCCTCTTGAGAATGTTACTGGTTGCAATTTCTGTGAGAAAAGTTAGGATTTTCCATGTTTTATGAATGAAAAGTGTTGTTTGATATTTTTTCAGTAAATATGAGCTTTGGAGTCATGATGTCAACAATACTATTAGGGTCACTGAATTTTGCTTTCATCAGTTCTGAACTTAGGTTTGGAGATAACAAATAGTGAAAATTATTCATACAAGATATTTTAACCCCTGAAGACCTTATTAACTTATTATAATCAGAGATAGAAAGCTCTTTGCAGAGGTGATTCATGGAGATTTTCTTAAATTCATGATGAAAATCACTCTTAAAGTTTCAAAAAATGTTTTGTTGCATGTAACAAGAACATCTGATGTAGGTGTGTGATGTCTGGAGCTTTCATTAGTGACTATAAAAGGTGAAATATGAATACTTCTGACATCGCCAAACTATTTCAATACTGAAGACTGGGGAGCTCTGTTTTTAGCCTTAATTTAAAACATAGTAGTTCAAACATACAGAAAAGAAGGAAATTTATTTAAAATAAAGGAGTGTATCTAAGAGACACATGCCGAGCATATCTTGATTGTTTAAAAAAGTCTGAATGGCAGTTTATCCATATCTGTAAGTACTGAAAAAACCGCATCATAATTGAACAAGTCTTTGATAACTGTGCATGGAAATCCAGGGAATTTATATAGTAATGAAAATAATAAATATTTTAACTTATGTTTGCTTGAATTCACAAGATTTACCCTTTCTTCAAAATAACTATTCACTAGTGTCACCAGAGAGAAAAAAAAATTAAAACTACATAACTCTTTTCATGTTTTATTGTTAGTATCCATAATTATAGAATTATAAAATTATAAATACTCTCAGGCTGTCTGTAAAACTGTGGGTACTCAAACACAGCCCACACATAAGCATGCAAGTGTTCAGGCATGCAGCTGCAATGAATGTTGGAGCCTGGGATGTGAAGTCGACGGTGGCAGAGACAATGCCTGCATTAGGTGTGAGCAGATCAATTATCAGCTTAACCTAGTGGCTGAGCTGAAGGACAAAGTAGAAAGACTAAGGACCACAAGGGAACGTGAAAGGGAGTCAGATTTGTGGTACCAGGCTCTGCAGACCCCCTTGACAGAGGGAAGTGACCCAAGAAACAGGGGGCAATGCATACAGGTGCCTGTCAAAAGAGGCAAAGTAAACCGCTTCCAGCCCCCCTCACCTCCTCAGTTGCCCTTGGACAACAGATATGGGGCACTAGAGGTTGAGGGTGAGGTGATCCTGGAAACAAAAGTAACACCATATGGGGGGTTGACTAAAGCAAATCACCCCCCCTCTCATCAGAACTTGTACACAAAAGAAAAAGAGGAGGGTAATTGTGATTGGTGATTCCCTTCTGAAAGGAACAGAGGGCCCCATATGTCAGCTGGACCCTTCCCACAGGGTAGTCTGTGGCCTCCCTGGAACCCGGGTCAGGGATGTTACCAGAAGGCTGCCTAATGTAGTACAGCCCCCTGATTACTATCCCTTGCTAGTTATGCAAGTGAGAAGTGATGAGGTCAATACCAGAAGTCTTAAATCAATCAAAAGTGACTTCAAGGCACTAGAAAAAGTAGCTGAGGGATNCTAGAGATGAAGCAAAGGAGGCTGAGGGTGGTAAGCCACAGACAGGGGTAAAACCAGCAGCCCATCTGAAGTGTATGTACACTAATGCATGTAGCATGGGTAATAAAATAGGAGCTGGAAGCAGTGGTACAGGAGGAAAACTATGATGTTGTTGCCATCACAGAAACGTGGTGGGATGATGCTCACAACTGGAGGTGGGGTGTGCAGTGAAGTGACACTTTCCCCCTCGGTTTGGCTTGAGATAAGCTGACTATGCCGAATCTCGGTGACTGCTTTCCATTTATGTTACAATGCAGTCTTGGGCTTTGACTTCAATGGAGAGGCTACCTTTGCTCTCTCTTTCCCTCAGGGAAATCCCGGGTGCTTTGCCCTGACAACTTAGGGCCATGGGACAGCTATGGCTCCTTTTCGCTCCCACAAACAGCAGGGGTCATGCAAGATGCGTTTCTGCATATTTAGCTGCATATATGGCTAATATATGCATATTTGGCTGATTATGGCTGCAGCAGATATGGACTGCCAGGCTTAGGCTTTGTCCTTCCCCTTCTGGGCTAGAGCTTACCCCTTCTCGGGGCTTCCTCAGTCCTTTTGACTGGGCTTATGAATCTGGTATCTGCATCCGCAAAGGGATCATCCATTTAGGTGGTTACTCGAGCAGCTCAGTGAGCTGGCTTCTGTCCATGTGCAGACGCTTTTAATACACTTTCACGTGGGAGTGAGAAGATTTAAGGGTTACGAGCTTCTGTGTCTCGGCCAAAGCGAGAGAAAGCACAAGGAGAGAGCAAAGTAGTAAACAAATGGAG
>VXBD01002445.1:20212-33753 GCA_013399975.1 Indicator maculatus | reverse complement strand
TGCTGCACCACACAGCTTGGTGTCAGCAGCAAACCTGCTGAGGCTGCACTCAATGCCTCTGTCCATGGCACCAACAAAGATGTTGAACAAGACTGATCCCAGGACTGAGCCCTGAGGGACTCCACTTGTCACAACCTCGAGTGCTGTTTGCTTCCCTGAAACCCGCAGGAGAACTTGCTCAGCGTTAACACCTCTTCAGCCTTTTCTGTTTTGCAAGCCGTGCTTCTGCTTCTGCTTCTGTCACTCCCGGGGCAGCCGGACCGGAGGACGGCAGCAAACCTCTCGTTCCCCACCTCCTCCAGCCCTGTGCCATTGATCGAAGCAGAGCAGTTTGTCAGCTTGGTATTTGATACATTTTGCACTTAGGCTATTACTTAGCTGATCCATAACAAGGGATTATAGTCAGGGATAGGAATATTGAGCGGCTTTTTTTTTTCCCTTTTATTTTTTTCCCTTTTATTTTTTCCCTTTTTTTCCCTTTTATTTTTTCCCTTTTTTCCCCTTTTTTTTCCCTTTTTTTCCCCCTTTTTCGTTGTTTTTTTCCCCCCTTTTTTTTTCATCCCTGTCTCCAAGACAACTAGATGGCTGCATTTAAAAGAGCACAAAGACCAGAAGGAGTAGCTCATCCGAAGTCTTTTAGCAAGTCAATGCTCTGTGGTTTTGCATTTTCAGGGAGGCCTTTCACTCTATTTCCCCTTGACATCTTTTACCCCAGGCTCTGCTGGGTGGCAGCTCCAACTGGTAGCCCAGCTGACAATTGCAGCTATTAAGCTGTTGCTAGTGTAGCTCAGGTTCCCTTTTGTTTCTGGTTTTATCTGGGCTAGCTGGAGAGTTTCATTACTAATAGTAATATTTAACAGCCACAACGACATCCTTCCTGTTTTTGTTTTTCCCTCCTCTCTTATCAGTCAGGGGCTGGTGATTATTAGGTGCATCCTCTCCTTCAGGTTGCTTCAGGTGATTTTGCAAAGCTCTCCCTGCTCCTTTGGTCTTGGATTTCACAACTAGCTAACTAACTAAATCAATAAAACAAGGATAAATAAATAACATGTGGCCAGAACAAAAGACCCCTGGCAACCATAAATTAGCAAGAGAAAAAAAAAAAAAAAGAAAAAAAAAAAGCCCAGCAGCCCTGCAGGCAGTTCTCATGCTGGAGCCTCAGACAGACCATTAGCAGCTGAGCAGAGGTTTGCAGCTCACTTTTAACCACCCACGACCCAGCACGGATCTGATTCTGCTCCAGGCATTTGGAGAAGCAGAGCAAGGTGGGATCATTAAGGTTGGAAAAGGCCTCTAAGTTCATCAAGTCTAACCATCAACCCACCACCACCACATCCACCTAACCATGTCCCCAAGTGCCTTGTCCACACGTTTTTTGAGCACCTCCAAGGGCTGGGGACTCCACCACCTCCTTGGGCAGCCTGTTCCAACGCCTGATCACCCTTGCAACAAAAAAAAAAATTGTTTCTAATATCCATCCTAAACCTCTCCTGGTGCAACTTGAGGCCATTTCCTCTGCTCCTCTCAGCACTCCCTGGATTTCCTCTCCCTCCTTGGCTCTGTCAGGAGCCACCCCCTGCACTTGGCAGTGCAGTGTTGGAGTGGTCAAGCTCCATTGCTCCCATGTATGTTTTTTGGCCCGATAATGGCATCAGGGATGTAAAATATGCAATGTGCAGTTCCTGTGAGAATTTGCCTCTGAGCAAAGTGTTATCATATGTTGGGGGGGGGGGTTGGAGTTCAAAGGGTGTTTGATGCCAAAACCCCAGACCTGTCCAAACAACATATTTTGATGGGCACTGTAAGAAAGGCTGGGGCTGTCCAGCTCTATGTGAAGCTCACTGCAGCTCCAGTAGCTATCTGGTTATGATGCCTGTTCAGTGCCAATTTTCCTTTCTTTTGAACATGAAGGGCACAATTATTCATTTATTTATTTTTTTTTAATGATCCAGATAACCTTTCAGAGGTTTCATATTCCTTAAGGATGATATCTTCCTATGGATTCCAAAAAAATAAAAGCCCCAGGAAGTCCTTTCCATCTTCTCCCTAAAATGATTGATCTTGCAAACAGGTCCTTCTGTGCTTAAGCCTCTTTGGGACCCCCAGGTTTCCAAACAGCTCAAAGGGTAGAGCAGGATACTCCAGACCACAAAATTCAATCAATCACTTCAGGAATTTCACACCCACTTCATATCACTTAATCTGGCTGTGAAGCTGAGCTTCTGCTGTTGGATCCACACTGCAGACACCTTGACCACTCTGAGTCTTGACTGTGAGTATTGTCTCCAGTACAGAACTATTCAATATATTCATCAATGAGCTGGCTGAGGGCACAGAGGGCACTGGCAGCAAGTCTGCTGATGGCATCAGACTGGGTGGAGTGGCTGCCACAGGAGGGTTGTGCTGCCATTCAGCCAGACCTGGGCAGGCTGAGAGCTGGGCAGGGAGAAATGGAATGGAATTGAACAAGGGCAAGGGGAGAGGCTGGCACCTGGGAAAGAACAACTCCAGGTGTCAGTATAGGTTGGGGACTGAGCTGCTGGAGAGCAGTGCAGGGGAAAAGGACTTGGGGGTCCTGGTAGATGGAAGGTTGACCATGAGCCAGCAATGTGCTCTGGTGGCCAAGAAGGCCAAGGGCAGCCTGGGGTGGATCAGAAGGGCTGTGGTGAGTAGGTCAAGAGAAGTTCTCCTCTCTTCTCTTCTCTGCCCTGCTGAGGTCACAGCTGGAATATTGTGTCCAGTTCTGGGCCCCTCAGTTCAAGAAGGACCTCAGGGAACTCTTTGAAAGAATCCAGCACAGAGCCACAAAGATGCTGAAGGCAGTGGAACATCTTCCTTAGGAGGAGAGACTGAGGGAGCTGAGGCTCTTAGCTTGGAGAGGAGACTTAGAGGTGACCTCATTCATGTTGATAAATATGCAAAGAGTGAGTGCCCAGAGGCTGGAGCCAGGCTCTGCTGGGTGATGCCCAATGCCAGCACAAGGGGCAGTGGTGGAAGCTGAGGCATAGAAAGTTCCATGGAAACAGGAGGAAAAAATGTTTTCCCTCTGAGGGTGACAGAGCCCTGGAAGAGGCTGCCCAGGGGGGTTGTGGAGTCTCCTTCTCTGGAGATATCCAAACCCCACCAGGATGTGCTCCTGTGTGACCTGCTCTGGGTGCCCCTGCTCTGGCAGGGGCTTGGACTGGATAAGCTTTGGAGATCCCTTCCAGCCCCTAACATTCTGTGATTATTATTTTTATCCATATCCTAAGCATCTGTAGGGATGTGGCCTTCATCATCTCCACAAGTGAACATTCTGAAGCTCTTTCCCTCTTTTATGTGTGGCTCTGAATAAATGTGCCTTTAAATCTTGGCCCACTTTAAGTCAAAGGTAAAAGAAATCCGTTGGATTTGAGTACAGTTGGGTTAAAATTTATACACACACATATATATTTTTTTTTCCTTCCACATCAGCAGTAAGAAAATATTTTTGGTATCAAGCACCACCATTTTTCTTACCCTGTTCTCTCCTTTTTCTCCCTTTTGCAAAGAAGTGGAAGGATTATTTCACTTGTTACAAGGTTTTACAGCTGGGATCAAGCTGAGCAAGGAAAAATTCAGCTTGAATACTAAGTAAAACATCCTGCAAGCCAAAGCTATTAGGCTGTGTAAGAGTATCCCCAGGGAAATGGAACAGCTCCATCAGTTGTGACACTTAAAACTGGGCTGGACAACACAGTAATAAATACTCTGTGGGGACAATTCTGCATTGTCATGGGAGTGCATGAGGAGGTCCTCAAGGTCTTTTCCACTTCACATTGCCCCAGTTCTGTGAAGCAGAAAAACATCAGGCAGTGGAAGAATCTGAGAGCTGGAAGAGCACTGAGAAACACAAAACATCAGCTTGTGCTGGGTCAGATAAAGAGGATGAGTCTTTATTAACTGTTCTGGGACCCTGATCTCCAGATTCATTGTGGGCAAAATTAAGTTTTCTAGTCTCACAAACTTGCATCACTGATGTAGTCACTTCAGGCCAAAAAGCTCTTCAGTATCACAGCAACACAGTGCATTAGAGACTGGAGATCCAGAGATCATCAGGTCCAACCCCCTTGCCAGAGCAGGAGCACTCAGGGGAGTCTGCACAGGAATGCATCCAGGTGGGGGTTGAAAGGCTCCAGAGAAGGAGACTCCACAACCCCTCTGGGCAGCCTGCTCCAGGGCTCTGTCACCCTCACACCAAAGAAGTTTCTCCTCATGTGGAGCTGAAATCTTCTCTGGTCAAGTTTGAACTCATTGTTCCTTGGCTTATCACTGTGCACCACCCACAAGAGCCTGGCCCCCTCCTCCTGACACCCACCCCTCACATATTGATAGACATTGATCAGATCCCCTCTCAGCCTTCTCTTCTCCACACTAAACAGCCCCAGGGCTCTCAGTCTCTCTCCACAGGGGAGATGCTCAAGTCCCCTAAGCATCCTCCTGGCTCTCCCTTGGACTCTCTCCAGCAGGTCTCTGTCTCTCTTGACCTGGGAAGCCCCAAACTGGACACAGGATTGCAGCTGTGGTCTCAGCAGGGCCGAGCAGAGAGGGAGAAGAACTTCCCCAGCCCTGCTGGCCACACTTTTCTTGCTGCACCCCAGGATCCCATTGGCTCTCCTGGCCACCAGAGCACATTGCTGTCCCACGGAGAACTTGCTGTCCACCAGCACTCCAAGGTCTTTCTCCATGGAGCTTCTTTCCAGCAGGTCAGCCTCTAACCTGTCCTGGTGCCTGCTGTTACTCCTCCCCAGCTGCAGGACCCTGCCCTTGTCCTTATTGAACTTCCTGAGGTTTGCCTGCCCCCAGCTCTCATCCTGTCCAGGTGTTGTTGGATGGCAGCACAGCCTGAGGGGTGTCACACACACTCAGCCCCCTCCCCCAGTTTTGTATCATCAGCAAACTTGCTGAGGGTGCCCTCAATCCCTCAGACAGGTTGTTGATAAAGATATTGAATAGAACTGATCCCAGTACAGCACCATTTCCACTGCTCCTTTCCTTTTTTGTTTGTTTTTCACAGTGGTCAACGGAGCAGAACTTTTGCTCTCCCTATAAGCAGTGACTGACCATAGTACTTTACATTAATTTATGTTTTAGGTGTAGAGCTTTCAAATTGTGGTATTAAACAATCACTGCAGGGAGGAAAACATCAAATCCCTGTGCTTTAAGTGCTCAGAGTCCCTTAAATAAGGCAAATCTCCTTGTTTATGATTTGATATGTTGAATTGCTACTTAAAAAACAAAAAAAAGGTGGGTTGCTCCCTGGCCATTTTCTGCAGCAACTTCTTCTGCTCTGCCAGTTGTAAGCCTGGGAAGGATGAGGCCAATGCACTGCCTTCCTCAGAGCTACCAGCACTAACTATTTGTCAGCAAATTCCTTCTACCCCAGCGACCTGCTGGTCAGAGAGCTGCTGAAGCACATCACTCTGAATGACAAATGAGGAGAAACAACAAGGGGAGAGATGTAGGCAGTGAGCAGAGGCCAAAAAAAAGAAAGCTGCTCATTTATCATGAGATCTGCTGGTCAGCCCTTCTTCTGAGGAGTCAGAGAAATGGGACTGTGAGCTTGTTCCAGGGGCCACCATTAAGAAGCTGCCTGGAATCTGAGGGACCTGGAGAAAAGGAGGCTGAGGAGAGACCTTCTGTCTCTCTACAGCTACTCAGGTTGGACTCGAGGTGGGTGTTGGTCTCTTCTCTAATAATGTGTCCAGTTCTGGACCCCTCAGGTCTAGAAGGACCTCAGAGAACTGCTTGAGAGAATCCAGCACAGAGCCACAAAAATGCTGAAGGCAGTGGAACATCTTCATTGTGAGGAGAGCTTGAGGGAGCTGAGGGCTCTTAGCTGGGGGAAGAGGAGCCTGAGAGGTGACCTCATTGCTGTTGCTAAAGCTGTGCAGGATGAGTGCCCAGAGGCTGGAGCCAGGCTCTGCTGGGTGATGCCCAATGCCAGCACAAGGGGCAGTGGTGGAAGTTGAGGCAGAGGAAGTTCCATGGAAACAGGAGGAAGAATTTTTTCCCTATGAGAGTGACAGAACACCGGAACAAGTTGCCCAAGGTGGGGTTGTGGAGTCTCCCTCTCTGGAGATATTCAAGACCTGCCAAGATGTGTTCCTGTGTGATCTGCTCTGGGTGCTCCTGCTCTGGCAGGGGAATTGGACTGGATGAGCTTTTGAGGTCCCTTCCAACCCTTAACTTTCTGTGATTTTCCCTTAAAACAAGCAACAAGACAAGAGGAAATGGCTTCAAGTTCAACCATGGCAGGTTCAGGTTGGATATTAGGAATAATTTCTTGACTGCAGGAGTGGTCAGGGATTGGAACAGGATGCCCAGGGGGGGGCAGAGTCACCATCCCTGGAGGTGTTCAAGAAACCTGTGACCATGGCACTTTGGGACTGTGGTTTGGTGGGCATGGTGGTGTTGGGCTGATAGCTGGACTGGATGATCTTAGAGAGCTTTTTCAACCTCAATGACTCTCTGATTCCATGAAATGGGAATGCATCAATCTGTGGGTCCTGCATTCTGTGCATTCACATCTGTTGAAAACAGGAATGCAAAGAAATGTCTGCTCCTGGAGAGAAAATATTTTAACTGTTGTTAGAAAACAGAGAAAGAAAAAAGTGCTTCTCTGTCAACTATTTTTTGTCTTAAATCCTCCAGCTTTAAGATCCACAGATTGCATTAGGTTGAGAAGGAGCCTCAAAGTCCATCTTGTCCAGGTCCAAGGTAGGTCCTAGTAGTTGATAGTTTCCTGGTAGGTCTGATTTAGTCATTCATTAGCACAAAAAAAAAAAAAAAAAAAAAATTATTGCAGTTCATATTTAAGTGTAATCAATTTAAGCTGCAAGGAAGAGATACTGAGGGACTGATTGATTTTGCTGTATTTACCAGAAGAGTCCATCTGGTGCTGCACACTCCAAGTATCAATCATACAAAGAGGCACAACCACAGCCTTGCCAGATCTGAACTGGTTGAAGCAGGGGCAGCACCCTTCCCATGCCTCCCAGTGGAACAAATCATAGAATCAGAGAATTGTCAGGGTAGGAAGGGACCTCAAGGCTCAGCCAGTTCCAACCCNTCCTCCTGGCCCTTCTCTGGACACCTTCCAGCACCTCCAGATCCTTCCTGGAAGAGAGGCTCCAGAACTGGACACAGAGCTCCAGGTGGTGTCTCACCAGAGCAGAGTAGAGTGGAGAAATGTCACTCTGAAACACCTGACTGTTGCTAACTCTTCACTTGGGAAGTTTTCCTTCTGTGCCTTGGAACTAATCACTCACCAGTTTTAAGAACTGTTCCCCAAATATATGATCTCCTTTCAAGGTTGATGCTAAAGCATCTTTCCTTTCTAAGGCATTTTTTTGGACTTCAGCTGTGCCCAACTGCATGTTAACGGCCATGGAGGCTGCTCAGGTCAGACTCAGACTTCTGGGAAGTCAAATTCTCCCACAGCAAGTCCACATATCTATGAAGAAACTGATCCCACCACCACCTAAGCTTCCCTGCTTCCTTTTGCCATAAAGACTGTTCAACATTCTTGTTATGTTTCCCCATAAAAATATGTAAATTCTGATCACCCACAAAGTGCTCTGTTGGAATGGAGCCAGAAAAAAAGGGAAAAAAAAAATACATTTCAGGACCCTGCCTGAAGAATATTTCTTATTTAAACTGAAGGATGTAGCTGCAAGTACAGATTCACAGCTTGCATTGGGTTGGAAGGGACCCTCAAAGGGCATCTTGTGCAACTCCTCTGCAGTCAGCAGGAACTCCTCCAACTAGATAGAAACATAGAATCATAGAATCAGTCAGGGTTGGAAGGGACCACAAGGATCATCTAATTCCAACCCCCCTGCCATGGCCAGGGACACCTCACACTACATCAGGCTGGCCAGAGCCTCATCCAGCCTGGCTGCAAACACCTCCAGGGATGGAGCCTCAACCACCTCCCTGCACAACCCATTCCAGGCTCTCACCACTCTCATCATGAAGAACTTCTTCCTCACATCCAGCCTGAATCTCCCCACTTCCAGCTTCGTTCCATTCCCCCCACTCCTGTCACTCCCTGATAGCCTAAAAAGTCCCTCCCCAGCTTTCTTGGAGCCCCCTTCAGATATTGAAAGGCCACAAGAAGGTCTCCTTGGAGCCTTCTCTTCTCCAGACTGAACAGCCCCAACTCTTTCAGTCTCTCCTCATAGCAGAGCAGCTCCAGCCCTCTGCTCATCCTGGTGGTCCTTCTCTGGACACCTTCCAGCATGTCCAGATCCCTCTTGGAACAGAGGCTCCAGAACTGGATGCAGTACTCCAGGTGGGGTCTCAGCAGAGCTAAGCAGAGGGGGAGAATCACCTCCCTTGCCCTGCTGGCCACACTTCTCCTGCTGCAGCCCAGGCTCTGCTTGGCTCTCTGGGCTGCAAGTGCACATTGACAGCTCCTGGTGAGCTTCTCATCCCCCAGCACCCCCAAGTCTCTCTCCTCAGGGCTGCTTTCTAGCCAGTCAAGCTGCCCAGGGCCATGAATGTCTCCAGGGATGAGGCTTCAATCACATTCCTGGGCAACCTGTTCCAGTATTTCACCAATTTCATTGTGCAGAACTTCCTCCTGATGTCCAACCTAACTTTGCCCTGCTCCGCCTTCAAACCACTGCCTCTCATCCTGTCACTACAAGACCTTCTAAACAGTCCTTCCCCAGCCTTCCTGTAGGTCCCCTTCAGATACTGAAATGTAGTTATAAGGCCTCCTCAGAATCTCTTCTTCTCCAGGGAGAACAACCCCAACTCTCTCAGTCTGTTGTTGTAGGGGAGCTGTTCCAGCCCTGTGATCATCTTCATGGCCTCCTCTGGATCTGCTCTGATAGTTCCATGTCTCTCTTGTGTAGGGGACCCCACAGCTGGGTGCAGTACTGCAGGTGAGGTGCCAGCAGAGCACAGCAGAGCAGAGGGGCAGAATCACTTCTCTCCCTCTCTGGCCTCATTGCTTTGGATGCAGCCCAGGCTGCCATTTGCCTCTTGGGCTGCCAGTGCGCATTGCTGGCTCCTGCATGCTGGTAACTCTGCTAGCAAGGGAAGTGCTGTAGGATATAAACCATTCAGATAGTCAAGACTGCAGAGAAGAGACCAAAACTGTCATCTTAAAAATCATCTTGACTGCAGGACACATCATGGAGCAGAGATAAAACATGTTGCCCCTCTGCAACATCCTAAGCACAGGAGCCTTATCCAACCAGAAATGCCATTGCAAATGTTCTTACACTAAGCACCAGAGCAGCATATTATAGTAATCCATATCACAGGCAATAAAACCATGTCACAAGCTCCACATCTCCCAGGCAAAGCTGCACTTTTCATAAAGCCAGGAGGAATTCAAAGAAACAAACTTGTCAACATTTACTACCTGAGTCTCCAGGAAGCTGATAAAGGAGGTGGACAGATTCTGTTTTATCCTTCAAGGGCACTTAACTGCAGCTGCATTCCTACCTATTGGAAAGAAATATGTCGCTTCATATTCCAGTTCAGCTGGTGAGTGTAACTGGCGGTGGGAGGAGGAAAGGGAGCAGGAACTGAAAAATAGTGATAATGATAATGATGAAAATAATGATAATAATAATATGAAGAAGAAGAAGGAGAAGGAGAAGAAGAAGAAGAAAAAGAAGAAGAAGAAGGAAGAAGAAGAAGAAGAAGAAGAAGGAGGAGGAGGAGGAGGAGAAGAAAAAGAAAGAAGAAGAAGAAAAAAAGAAAAAGAAAAAGAAAAAGAAAAAGAAAAAGAAAAAGAAAAAGAAAAAGAAAAGAAAAAGAAAAAGAAAAAGAAAAAGAAAAAGAAAAAGAAAAAGAAAAAGAAAAAGGGAAAGAAAAAGAAGGAGAAAAAGAAAAAGAAAAAGGAAAAGGAAAAGGAAAAGGGAAAGAAAAAGAAGGAGAAAAAGAAAAAGAAGGAGGAAAAAGAAAAAGAAAAAGAAAAAGAAAAAGAAAAAGAAGGTAAAGAAGAATAAGGAGAAGGAGAAGAAAAGAAGAAGTAGAAGAAGAAAAAGAAAAAGAAAAAAGAAAGAAAAAGAAAAAAAAAAAGAAAAAGAAAAAGAAAAAGAAAAAGAAAAAGAAAAAGAAAAAGAAAAAGAAAAAGAAAAAAAAAAAGAAAAAGAAAAAGAAAAAGAAAAAGAAAAAGAAAAAGAAAGAAAAAGAAAAAGAGGAAAAGGAAAAGAAAATGAAAAAGAAGAAATAATAATACAAAAAATAAAAATAGAATTAATCTGATCCAGAATTAGAGGCAGAGAGAGAAATGGAATTAGATGGAGCTTTCTGAAGGAATATGTAATTAATTACCCAAGAATTTTTTTTCTCTCTCTTTTGCTATAGAGATAGCTGAAAAAGTTTTTCTTAACCATATCATCACTGCTAATAAGCTTGGAAGCTTGGAGCACTGCAAAGCATGGAGTTGAATACATTAAATTCCAGTTCAGCTGTTGAGTGTAACTGGGGGTGGGAGTAGGAATGGGAGTAGGAACTGAATATTAATAATAATAATAGTAGTAATAATAATAATAATAATAATGGAAAAATAGAATTAATCTGATCCAGAATTAGAGGCAGAGAGAGAAATGGAATTAGATGGAGCTTTCTGAAGGAATATGTAATTAATTACCCAATAATTTTTTTTCTCACTCTTTTGCTGTACAGATAGCTGAAAAGGTTTCCCTTAGCCATACTATCACTGCTAATAAGCTTGGAAACTTGGAGCACTGCAAAACCATGGATTTGAATACATTAAATTCCACTTGCTTGCTTGACAGGATGCTAAAATGTGGCTGCACCACAGCTTGTTAGGAATTCACACATTACTGTCAGTCAGAGCACCCTGACACTAACCTCCATTGCTAATTGTAAGGGGCATGAGGGATTTTACTAATAAAAATGTATTTTTTTTTCAGGCATAGGCTGAGGAAAACAATCCCAGACCTAAAAATATAGCAACAACTGAATACATTTACATTTAGGATAAAAAAAAAAAATAAGATCCCAATGTGCCCTGGTGGCAAGAAGGCCAATGGGATCCTGGGGTGAATTCAGAGGAGTGTGGCCAGCAGAGCCAGGGAGGTTCTCCTCCCCCTTACACTGCCCTGCTGAGACCTCACCTGGAATATTGCATCCAGTTCTGGGCTCCCCAGATCAGGAGGGACAGGGATCTGCTGGAAAGAGTCCAAGGGAGGGCTCCAAGGATGCTGAAGGGACTGGAGCAGTGCCTGGGGAGGAGAGGCTGAGAGCCCTGGGGGTGGTTAGTGTGGAGAGGAGAAGGCTGAGAGGAGATTTAATCAATGTCTATCAAATAGCTGAGGGCTGGGGTTCAAGAGGGAGGGGACAGGGACAGGCTCTGCTCAGCTGCACCCTGGGATAGGACAAGGAGCAATGGATGGAAACTACAACACAGGAGGTTCCACCTCAACATGAGGAGGAACTTCTCTACTGTAAGAGTCCCAGAGCCCTGGAGCAGGCTGCCCAGAGAGGTTGTGGAGTCTCCTGCTCTGGAGACTTTCAAGCCCCATTTGGATGTGTTCCTCTGTCACCTGTGCTGGATTCTGCTGCTCTGGCAGGGGGGTAGGACTGGATGATCTTTGGAGGTCCCTTCCAACCCCTAACATCCTGTGAGCCTGTGACCCTGAAGGCTGAAGGGAACAGTTTTAAGAAGCATCAGAAAGAAATGATAAACGTAACTTCCACAACTGAAACTGTGACCTGAAATACAGAAAAACCAAACCAATCCAAACAAAAAAAAGGTTAAAGGTTTCAGTGCTGTGAAACTGAACTTTTGCCCTAGTGTCTGAATGACACCAAATCTGGGGTTTGAAGTTCAGGTGTTCATCCCAAAGCCTCCCCAGACAAAAGCTGCACACAGCCGAAGGCTCACCTGAAAGCTGGGGTCTCAAGTTAAGCTTTGTTCTCCTCTACCAAAGCAGGAAGCAAAGCAGGAAATGCTGCCTTAGCCCTGTTTGTTTACAAGATGGAGGAGTTTCAAATATCAGGATTTGGAAAAGAAAACCACAGGCTTCTCAGTCCTCAGGATCAAAACACCTTGCAAAAACTCCACATGAGTGCCTGAGGATTGTCCTTACACAGCACTTGTGGCTGAGGTCACAAATCACAGAATCAAACATTCAGGTTGGAGAAGCCCCTCAGGAGCACCAAGTCCAACCCAGAACCCTACTCTACAAGGCTCACCCCTAAACCACAGCCCCAAGCACCACATCCAAACCACCTTGAAAAACAGCCAGGCTTGGGGACTCCACCACCTCCCTGCCCAGCACATTCCAATCCCTGACCACTCTTGCCAGGAAAAAATGTTTCCTAATGTCCAGTCTAAACCTCCTCAGTGGCAGCTTGAGGCCATTCCCTCTTGTTCTATCACTCCTTACCTGTGAGAAGAGACCAGCAGCAGCCTCTCCACAACCTCCTTTCAGGTAGCTGTAGACAGCAATGAGGTCTCCCTTCAGCCTCCTCTCTTTCACACTACCCATCCCCAGCTCCTTCAGTCTCTCTTCATCAGATTTATTCTTCAGGCCCTTCACAGCTTCCTTCCCCTCCTCTGCCCTGGCTCCAGCACCTCCACATCTCTCTTGGATTGAGGGGCCCAAAACTGGACACGACACTCCAGCTGTGGCCTCCCCAGAGCTAAGGTTGTGTTGTTGCTGCGGTCACCCTTCCGGTGATTGGTCTCTGGGCTACACCTAGAGCAAAAGATAGCAGCAGTTGAGAGAGGAAAGAGCTATCAATAGCTGAGGGGTGGGTGGCAGGAGGAGGGGACCAGGCTCTTGTGGGTGGTGCACAGTGATAAGACAAGGAACAATGAGTTCAAACTAGAACAGAGAAGATTTCAGCTCATCATGAGGAGAAACTTCTTTGGTGTGAAGGTGAAGAGCCCTGGAGCAGGCTGCCCAGGGGGGTTGTGGAGTCTCCTTCTCTGGAGCCTTTCCAACCCCACCTGGATGCATTCCTGTGCAGACTCCCCTGGGTGCTCCTGTTCTGGCAGGGGGGTTGGAACTGATGATCTCTGGAGGTCCCTTCCAACCTCTGATACACTCTGAGACTGTGAAAAGCTAGTAAGAGAGACCCTGGAATGGGTTGTGCAGGGAGGTGGTTGAGGTCCCATCCCTGGAGGTGTTTGCAGCCAGGCTGGATGAGGCTGTGGCCAGCCTGATGTAGTGTGAGGTGTCCCTGCCCATGGCAGGGGGGGTGGAACTGGGTGATCCTTGAGGTCCCTTCCAACCCTGACTGATTCTATGATTCTAAAACTCCCTTTACCCATGTAGCTGATTATAAATACAGGAAATCAGACCTTTCACAAAGGGATTTGCTCACTGAGCATTTTCTACTAAGAAATGTGTCCTTTGATGGAAGATGACAGGTAAGCTGTTAAATTGAAATTGGAATAATAAAAGAATAAAAGGGGGGGGGGGGGGAAGGAAAAAAAAGCTGTTAAATTGAAATTGAAATAATAAAAGAATAAAAGGGGGAAAAAAGGGGAAAAAAAAGCTGTTAAATTGAAATTGAAATAA
>VXBD01002445.1:2131-15729 GCA_013399975.1 Indicator maculatus | reverse complement strand
TCCTTCTCCTTCTCCTTCTCCTTCTCCTTCTCCTTCTCCTTCTCCTTCTCCTTCTCCTTCTCCTTCTCCTTCTCCTTCATGATTGGTTCTGAATTTATGATTCTATAACTGATTCAATCAGTCTGATTCTAGGAGTTTACGACTCTATGAGTTTGTGATTCTGTGACTGATTCTCTCAGTCTATGATTCTATGATTGGTTCTATGAGTTTATGATCCTATGAGTTTATGATTCTATCACTGATCCTATGAGTTTATGATTCTATGAGTTTATGACTCAATAACTGATTCTATCAGTCTGTGATTTCTATGAGTTTATGATTCTATCAATCCATGATTCTGAGAGTTTATGATTCTATGAGTTGGTGATTCTATGTCTGATTCAATCAGTCTATGATTCTATGATTGGCTCTGTGAGTTTATGATTCTATGAGTTTATGACTCAATGACTGATTCTCTCAGTCTATGATTCTTGTTTGGTTCTATGATTCCCTGATTGATTCACTGAGTCTATGAGTTCATGATGCTTGGAACAGGAATGCCTGACAAAGCCTCACCTTTCAGTATTAACATAGACAAAAAAAAAAAATTCTCTACGATGCATTTCCAACCCGATTGGGTTTATCATTGTCTTCTTCCACCCTTCAGCTGCTGATACATTGAGTTTGACGATAAGATTGAAACTTGCCTTTCAGAAGGAGCATGTATACATTATTTGCTGCATCTGAAAAGCAGGTGTCCCCCAGCCAGCCTGAATACGCTGAGCAAATCCCCTGCTTTGAGATGCAAATGAACTCGCACCGTCTGCATAGCTCGAGATAAAGCACTTAACAATGAATTAATCCTGGGGTTTATGCAGTTCATTATCAAGAGACTATCACCAGGCCAAAAAATGACTTTGCAACATAACAGGGGCTTGCCAACCAGGTAGAGGCTCTTTATTCAGACTGAGCACTTAGAGCGAGTCTGTGGTTTTATTTCTTTTATTTTTTTTTTCTTTTCCTGAGGACTGCATAAAGTGGAACAATAATCTGGATAGGATTTTTTTTGTTTGCCCCAAAAGCCTGGTGCATAGGCATAGCCTGACCTTATTCTAGAACTAAAGCCTCCCAGAAAGTGCTAAAATATCACAGAATCACAGAATGGTAGGGGCTGGAAGGGACCTTGAAAGATCTTCCAGTCCCAACTCCCCTGTCAGAGCAGGATCACCTAGGGCAGATTACACAGGAGCACATCCAGGTGGGTTTGGAATATCTCCAGAGAAGGAGACTCCACAACCCCCCTGGGCAGCCTGTTCCAGTGTTCTGTCACCCTCACAGGGAAAATATTTTTTCCTCCTGTTTCCATGGAACTTCCTCTGCCTCAGTTTCCACCACTGCCCCTTGTGCTGGCATTGGGCATCACCCAGCAGAGCCTGGCTCCAGCCCCTGGGCATTCACCCTACACATCTTTATCAACAGCAATGAGGTCACTCCTCAGGCTCCTTTTCTCCAAGCTACAGAGCCCTCAGCTCCCTCAGGCTCTCCTCATAAGGGAGATGTTGTGTGGAGCCTATTATTAAGCAGGAAAAGGTTGCCCTGCAGAGCAAGATGACTTTCAGATTAAAAGGTGGTTCCAAATTTGTGCCGTTTTCATGAGTTTGCTCAGAAAACTTGAGTCATTGACAAGAAATGCAGAAGAAACATTCTCTAAGTCTGCAAAGGTTTGCATCTTTCATTCCATCAGGCAATGCCTTCAGCTCTCCTTTCCCAGATTGAACTGTCCTTTAGCATTTATCATCTTCATCCCATGAAGATTCATTTGCAATGAAATCAACTCACCTGGAGCCTTCCTTTCATAGTATCATAGAATCAGTCAGGGTTGGAACACAAGGCTCAGCCAGTTCCAACCCCCCTGCCATGGGCAGGGACACCTCACACTACAGCAGGCTGCCCAGAGCCTCATCCAGCCTGGCTGCAAACACCTCCAGGGATGGGGCCTCAACCACCTCCCTGCACAACCCATTCCAGGCTCTCACCACTCTCATGGGGAAGAACTTCTTCCTCACATCCAACCTGAATCTCCCCACTTCCAGCTTTATTCCATTATTCAATAGCATAATGGAATAAATTCAAATTCCATATTCAATAGAATCATGGAATTGTAGAATTATGGGATCATAGAATCATAGAATCATGGAATCATAGATTCTGGGAAACAGAGTCATAGAATCATGGAATCACAGAATCATAGAATCATGGAATCACAGAATCATAGAATCATGGAATCATAGAACTGGTGAGGTTGGAAGAGACCTTTGAGCTCATCAACTGCAGTCACTCCTCTAGAACTCACAACCCCACCATTATTTCTAAGCCACTGTGATTCTATGATTCTGTGATTCTACGATTCTGTGATTCTGTGATTCTATGACTCTGTGATTCTGTGATTCTGTGATTCTATGATTCTAAGTTTCTGTGATTCTATGATTCTGTGATTCTATGATTCTGTGATTCTGTGATTCTGTGATTCTATGATTCTAAGTTTCTGTGATTCTATGATTCTGTGATTCTATGATTCTGTGATTCTGTGATTCTGTGATTCTATGATTCTAAGTTTCTGTGATTCTATGATTCTGTGATTCTATGATTCTGTGATTCTGTGATTCTGTGATTCTATGATGCAGAGGCACTGGCACTATAGAGCAGGTTTGCCACTGATCCTTGGCAGACCTCTACCAGTAAGTCCTCCCCTGCTGATGGTTTGCCCTAGACAGCTACACTTTCAAATGCCAGCCAATTGTAAATTAATTTACTGCTTGACATAATTCAACCCTAGATTTCTTTTACCCAAGAAAACAAAATAAAACAACCACCAAATCCTGGCATAACTCTAAGGATGTTTTGTCTGCAGAGGTTCTGCGTTGACCAAATTTGTGATCTCATTGTGAATTCAGGGGCTTGTGGCAAGACCTATTTTCCATTCCATCATGTTGCCTGCTATAAAATATCTCCTGTTCCTTCAATTCTCTATTAATTTAATTCCTTACAACTCCTCCCATTCTTCTCCTCTCCCTGGTAGCAGAGCAGTAGTCATGGAATCATAGAATCACAGAATGGCTCTGGCTGGAAGGGACTGCAGAGATCACCTGCTCCAACCTCCCCATCATGAGCAGGGACACCTCTTAGTCACCTGAGCTGAAACCTTACACAGGGTTGCAATTTAATTTTTGCTTTAATTATTATTTTTACAGGCAAACCATTTCCTGAGCAAACAATGCTCCAATTCTGTGACTATGATCCTTTGACTTCTTCCATTAACACCTTACCATAAATATTTTTGCTTCTGAGACCTTTGCTTTCCCCTTGCACATCATCTGCCTCCACCTGCCCCCCTTCCCAGAAGAGATCCAGCAGCAGCACAGGCTGCAGAACACATCCAGCTGAACTTCTGCACTTCCTTTTAATAAGGACAGATATGCAGGGAACCAGCAACTGAGTAATCAATTTACTCAGCTAGAGCCAGGCACTCCTCTTGCCTGAGAAAACCACACTCTTTGCTGAGGCAGAGGTGGTCTGACATCACCAGTAAATACACCAGTATTTAAATACACCAGTATTTAAAGCACAAATTTCCACACCCTCCCCCCCTTCCTTTCCCCTGGAGTTTCCATTTCTCACATATTTCACATAGCAAAAGTCTCCCATGGACAGTGGCAGGCATTACACACTGCTCCCAAATACCTCCTTTCACAGCCTGCTTATCAATATTTTTCAATCATGTAATCTGACTTCAGCCTCCAGACCACCAAGGGTGAGTCACCTTGGTTTGGAAGCAGCCTTTGAAACAACTTCCCCAAGCCCAGTAACAAGATCAGCAGGATAAATACACCAAGATTTCCCCACTCCCAGTAAGGATTTTGTAACAGCCTCCTCTTATGAATAAGTGATTAAGCCAATTAAAATTCATCAGCTGTGTTTAGAATCATGGAATTGTCAGGGCTGGAAGGGACCTCAAGGAGCAGCCAGTTCCAACCCCCCTGCCATGGGCAGGGACACCTCACACCACAGCTGGTTGCTCACAGCCACATCCAGCCTGGCTGCAAAACCCTCCAGGGATGAGGCTTCCACCACCTCCCTGGGCAACCTGTGCCAGTGTCTCACCACCCTCATGAGGAAGAATTTCTTCCTAACACCCAATCTGAATGTCCCCATTTCTAGCTTTGTTCCATTCCCCCCAGTCCTATCATTTCCTGACACCCTCAAAAGTCCCTCCCCAGCTTTCTTGTAGCCCCCCCTTCAGACACTAGTCCATCATCTAGTCCAAACCTCTGCTAAATGGGGACTGAGTGATCTAGGAGGTCTTTTCCAATCAAAACAAGTCAATGGGAAAGAATTTCTTCCTAACATCCAATCTGAATCTCCCCATTTCTAGCTTTGTTCCATTCCCCCCAGTCCTATCACCCCCTGACACCCTCAAAAGTCCCTCCCCAACTTTCTTGGAGCCCTCTTCAGATACTGGAAGGCCACAAGAAGGTCTCCTGGGAGCCTTCTCTTCTCCATTTACACTTCTCTGTTTCCTTGATATTGAAAGGAAAACAAAAAAAAGAAGACCACCAAAAAACTCCCCCAAAAAGCAAAAAAACCAACCAACCAACCAAAATCCCCCAAACCAAAAAACCCCACGTGGTGGAGGAGTCTATCTTTGTGCCAAGAGTCAAGCCCCAGGCATTCCTTTGAGACTTCTTTTTTTTTTTTCCTGGTATCTTGAGAAGACAGCACAGAAGGGTGTAGCCGTGGCAGCAATTTGAGATTTGCACCCTCTGGCAGATCTTTTTTTTCCATCCACCCACACTGGAATCATCATTTCCCAAAGTAGACATGCCATCCTCCAAAGCATGATAAAGGCACAGTAACAAGACCAACAGCAGGGGTAGGGGGATGGGAGAAGATGAGAGAGAGGAAAATAAACCACCCCCCAGCCCCCCAACATTCTTTGCCATTCACTGTCAGAAATCCTCTCTGGGAAATTAATTGCTCAGATGCCACAAATGCTCATTGCTTGCTATTTAGGTGTGGCCTGAGCTATTTCTTCCAGCAAGAATGGCAGCATGGGATGCTGGTGGATATTCCTTAGTGGGAGGAAATTTGGGCTTGGTTTTCTCTTGGTTTATATTGGGAAAGGCCAAGCTGGAGAAGCAGGAAATGACACATAAGGGCATGGGATTTCTGGTTCCACATCCTGCCAAAGATTGAGAAGCCAAACTTTGTCTGAGGTCCTGGACCTTAGCTTACCACCCCTTGAAGTGATGACAGTTTTATCTCTCCACACTGTGAAATGGACAAGGTTTGAGCTGCTCAAATGGTGAATAGGACAAGAGGCAATGGCTTCAAATTAGAGAAGAGCAGATTTAGAATGGGTGTGAGGAACAAGTTCTGCACCAGGAGGCTGCTGGAAAACTGCAACAGCTTGCCCAGGGAGGTGCTTGGGGCCTGTGGTGGGTTGGAATCATATCCCCAACCCTTGAGATATTCAAGGTGAGGCTGGACAGGGCTCTGGGCAACCTGATCTAGTTGGGGATGTCCCTGTTGAATGCAGGGGGGTTGGACTGCTCTGGCCAGCCTGATCTAGTGTGAGGTGTCCCTGCCCATGGCAGGGGGGTTGGAACTAGAGTCTTGTAGTCCCTTCCAACCCTGACTGGTTCTATGATTCTATGATTCTATGATTCTATGACTGGATGAGCTTTGGAGGTCCCTTCCAATCCAGGCCAATCTATGTCTCCTATGAAGAAAGCCTGAGGAGCCTGAGGTTATTCAGCCTGGAGAAGAACAGCCTGAGAGGAGATCTGATCAATGCTGATAAATATTTCAAGGGTCAGGAGAATGGGGCCAGACTTTTTTTCTGTGCTGCAAAGTGGCAGGACAAGAAGGAATGGGCACAAAGTTGAACATAGGCAGTTCCATGGAAACATGAGCAGGAACTTCTTTATTTTGAGGCTCTTGGAGCACTGGGCCAGGCTGCCCAGAGAGGTGGTGGAGTCTCCTTCTCTAGAGTCATTCAAAACCCAGCTGGACATGTTCCTGTGCAACCTAGTCTAGATGAACCTGCTCTGGTAGGGGGGGTTGGACTAGGTGATCTCCAGAAATCCTTTCCAACTCCCAACATTCTGTGATTCTGTGAGTTCTGGAGAACTGAGAATTTGTATTATGAAATCCCAGGGCCACCTGGAAATAGGAAAAGCTTAGATTTTCCAAACTGCAGGCTGTCTAAGTTTCCATTTATTTTCCTTTACGTACACTTCAAATGTAGCCAAAGATTGTCTCAAGCAATCTCCTTTACTAGAATCAGAGAATAATTTCTGTTGGAGAAAGACCTCTAAGATCATCCACTCCAACCATTCCGTAACTCCACCAAGGCTGGGGCTAAACCATGGCCCTCAGCACCACATCTTTCAGACACTTCCAGGGATAGGGATTCAACTCCCTCTCAGGGCAGACTCTTCTGGTCTTTGAGAATCATTTCAATGGAGATGTCTCTTATCACATCCACCCCAAACCTTCCCTGGTGCAACTTGAGGCTATTTCCCATCATCCTATCACCTGTTACCAGAGAGAACAATCCAACCCCCACCTCAATCCAACCTCCTTTCAGGGAGTTGTAGAGAGCCAGAAGGGCTCCCCTCAGCCTCCTCTTCTCCAGACTAAACAACCCCAGTTCCTTCAGCTGCTCCTCACCAACCCTGTTCTCCAGACCCCTCACCATCTCCACTGCCCTTCTCTGGACTCACTCCATCCCCTCAATGTCCTTCTTGTAGTGAGGGCCCCAAAACTGACCCCCAGGACTCAAGGTGTGTTTCTATACATCATCCAAAGGGGTGGATTTTCCACTATGGACTGAAAAAAAATTCTTTATGCAGCTAGAAACATCCCTTCCAGAGCTGTTTGCTGAGCAAATATGGGAGAGTGACACTGATGTCTCAAGCCCAAGCTTTGGTATCTACTCAGACACACAAATGCCTGTGCTCAGCATTTCCACACTGGTGCTCCTCACCCAGCTGTGCCAACAGGAATGTTTGCCAGTTTGGATGCTGGTTTGCCCCAGGCATGAAGAGCACCACCAGCATTCCTCAAGCTGATTTTAACCCCTCTGAGATCCTAGTATTGAATCCTGGGTGTTTAAAACAGAGGAGGGTTAGAAGACTTCTTGCTCCTGTGGGAATCTGATAATTAAAAGTTGGAAACTACTTCTGAGCTGAATTCTCACAGTCTACACCAATTTTCACTTGTTGCATTTGACACAATGCATCCCAGCCCAAAATAATTGCTCTCTTAGGCATTCCCCTGTCCTTATTTGTGGCTGAGGAATGGCTTCCTTCAGAAGCTTTGGAATATTTTGGTCTACCTCACCTCCTTTCCGAGGTCAGCCAGGGTTTTGCACCATATCATTAAAAAGAAAGGCAGAAACAATCCCACTTTAAATTGCCTGACAATTCATTCCTGTGATTGTCCACGCTTCAGGAAAAGAAATAAGGATTTGTCATGGCCACAGAGGCCACATTTCTTTCCAAGAGGCTGTCAGTGAGTGAAGCTTGCATCTCTTGCTGTAAATATAGCACACTCTTTTCAGCAGGACTCGTGCTCCCCTCTTGACCTTTGCTCCAAGACAGCCTATTAATACCTTTTCTGGAGTTCCCATCAGTCCTTGCCATGGAGTGGGTGGACAGCAGGTGGGCAAGGGTTAGGTTTGTGGGAATGGAGCCCTCTTTCCCAAAGCTCAAATCAGCCCAGCCCAGTGCAGTGCAGCTCACCCAACTGGGGCAAAACAAAGCAGAAGCCACCTGGGTGGCACCAGGCAGGAAGAAAGAGATTGCAGCAGCCCTCACTGATTCTAGGAGGCAAAGCTCATTTCTTCAGGGTGGTTTGGTAAGAAATTAGTGAGAATCTAGGAGCTGAGGAGCTACAGATTAATGTTGCATAAAATCATAGAATGATAGAATTGTTTTGATTGGNTCCCTCAGCTGCTCCTCCCCAGCCCTGTTCTCCAGACCATATAGGCTGAGGATTTTACTTCCTTAAACTTCCCTCTTCTGCCTCAGAGAAAAATGGATGTGTGGATGAAATCCTAGCTGGGCTCTGAGTGGTTATGGAGCCTTCTCCTCCCTGCTGGATAGCAGAGTTAAAATGTACCTCCAGACAGCTAAGGAACTGCCCAGGGAGGTGGTGGAGCCACCATGCTTGGAGGATGTTAAAAAACTTACAAGCATGACAGTTTGGGACATGGTTTAGTGGGCTTGGTTCTGTTGGGTTGATGATGGTTGGGACTGGATGATCTTAGAGGTCTTTTCCAACATTAATGACTCCATTATTTTAGGAGTCAATGATTCCATGATTCCATGATTCAATGATTCCATGATTCAATGATTCCATGATTCAATGATTCCATTATTCCATGATTAAATGATTCAATTATTCCATGATTCAATGATTCAATTATTCCATGATTCAATTATTCAATGATTCCATGATTCAATGATTCAATTATTCCATGATTCAATGATTCAATTATTCCATGATTCAATGATTCAATTATTCCATGATTCAATTATTCAATGATTCCATAATTCAATGATTCCATAACTCAATGATTCAATTATTCCATGATTCAATTATTCAATGATTCCATAATTCAATGATTCCATGATTCAATGATTCAATGATTCCATAATTCAGTGATTCCATGAGTCAATGATTCCATGAGTCTATGATTCCATGAGTCCATGATTCAATGATTCCATAATTCAATGATTCCATGAGTCTATGACTCCATGATTCACTGAACTGTCTGTCCTCAAGGCTTGGGTGCTGCCTAGGAAGGCAGGGCTGACAGTTTGGGATAAAGCTGACTTGCTGGCTCTCAACAATGAAGTTTCTAAATACAAGGAGGACAGAGTCACCAAGACAGTGTGGCCTTGCTTGTTCCTCCACTCAGCTTCCCAAGCTTCTCTGCTTCAAAGGAATATTCTGACCATACCTTGAGTTAGTGTGGCACAGTGCCAAAGCACAGCAGTGCAGAGTGGCTGACAGCAGCTCTGATTCCAGCTCCCACTTCAGCTCAGAGGAGCTGTGAAGATGAGATCTCACTTTGCCAGGGAGCTGTGGCCCGTGGCAGCACACTGGGGACTCCTGCCAGTCCCTACCCTTGGCTAGGGATGTGTGCTACAAATGCTCTACCATTGGGTGTGCTGAGGAGTGCTGAACACTGTTTCCACTGCATTAGAATCATGGAATTACAGAATGGTACGGGCTGGAAGGCACCTCTGGACATCATCCAGTCCAACCCCCCTGCCAAAGCAGGGTCTCCCAGAGCAGGTTACACAGAAACACATCCAGATGGGCTTGGAAAGTCTCCAGAGGAGACTCCACAACCTCTCTGGGCAGCCTGCTCCAGGGCTCCAGCAGCCTCACACCAAGGAAGATTTTCTTCATGTTGAGGTGGAACTTCCTGTGTTTTGGGGCAGTTTTAATTCACTGTTCATTGTCCTGTCACTGGATACCACTCAGAAAAAAACCCTTCTCCCTTCCTCTTGACACACACCCTGAGACCAAGCTGTGCAGTGCAGCAGACATGCTGGAGGGAAGGGATGCATCCAAAGGGACCTTGACAGGCTGCAGAGCTGGGCCCATGACAGCCTCATGAGGTTCAACAAGACCAAGGGCAAGGTCCAGTAGCTGGGTTGGGGAAATCCCAAACACTGATATAGGCTGGAGAACAGCCCTAAAGGAAAGGCCTTGGGGGTGCTGGGGGATGCGAAGCTCACCAGGAGCTGTCAATGTGCACTTGCAGCCCAGAGAGCCAAGCAGAGCCTGGGCTGCAGCAAGAGAAGTGTGGCCAGCAGGGCCAGGGAGGGGATTCTCCCCCTCTGCTCCACTCTGCTGAGACCACACCTGGAGCTCTGTGTCCAGTTCTGGAGCCTCTATTACAAGAGGGATCTGGAGGTGCTGGAAGGTGTCCAGAAAAGGGCCACCAGGATGAGCAGAGGGCTGGAGCTGCTCTGCTCTGGAGACAGACTCAGAGAGTTGGAATTGTGCAGTCTGGAGAAGAGAAGGCTCTGAGGAGACCTTCTTGTGGCCTTGCAGTATCTGAAGGGGGCTCCAAGAAAGCTGGGGAGGGTCTTTAGAGGGTGTCAGGGAGTGATAGGACTGGGGGGAACGGCATAAAATTAGATGTGGGGAGATTCAGATTGGATGTTAGGAAGAAATTCTTCCCCATGAGGTTGGTGAGACACTGGCACAGGTTGCCCAGGGAGGTGGTGGAAGCCTCATCCCTGGAGGTTTTTAAAACCAAGCTGGATGTGGCTGTGAGCAACCTGATCCAGTGTGAGGTGTCCCTGCCCGTGGCAGGGGGGTTGGAACTGGCTGCTCCTTGAGGTCCCTTCAAACCCTGACAATTCTGTGATTCCATGGCTCTGTTCATGCCTTGTGTCCCTGCAATAACAAGGAATCCATCAGAGAGCCTGTAGCAAATGCTTGTGCCAGGAACTCCCTCTTCAACATTTCCCACAGGCTCCACAATTCCTTTCAGGAGCTGGCTTAATGTCTCCCTGTTTTCCAACAGTATTTAAACTAATGGTGAATTCACCATCTTCATGTGAAGCAACAGCATGCTCTGATCTTTAATTACTTTCTCCAGCAAGAAATTGCTTCTTATTTCGAGGCTGAATTTGTTTAAGTTCAGCTCCCAGGCACAGGAAAGCTCCTGACTTACAAAAGGAAAAGCTTCCAGACACTGGCTGGAAGTTGAGGGTAGATAAATATACATCTGTCAGCAAGGCTGAAACACCCTTGTCTTAATTATTTGAGGTTTCCAAGCAGAAGTACAGATCCAGTGTGATCAGGTTACTTGTCACCCATCCTCCTCCTCATCAAACCAGGCAGGTTGAGTTTATTTACCCCCTTCTTTTCCAGCCCCTCGTTTATTTGCCCATCTGTTGCTGAATTCCTTGCAGTATTTCCAGTGGACATCATCATTCAGCACTGGTGTGAAGGAGGAGCTCCAACTCGAAGTGTAAAAGGCTTATTTACATAAAATAATCACACAGCCACAGATTGCACTGGGTTGGAAGGGACCTTCAAAAAGTCATCTTGGCAGGGACATCTCTGACCTCCAACCAGATTGCTCAGGCCCCCATCAGGTTTGACTTTGAATGTCTTCAGGGATGGGGCTTCTCCCACCTCTCTGGGCAACCTGTTCCAGTGTTATCACCACTCTCCTGGTAAAGATTTTCTTCCTGATGTCCAGTTTAAATCTGCCCTGCTCTAGTTTCAAACCATTGCCTCTTGTCCTAGTGCTTCATGCCCTTGAAGTGAAGATGAATCACAGAATTGTTAGAGTTGGAAGGGACCTCAAGGATCATTCAGTTGCAAGCCCCCTGCCATGGGCAGGGACACCTCACACTACAGCAGGTTGCTCACAGCCACATCCAGCCTGGCTGCAAAAACCTCCAGGGATGAGGCTTCCACAGGGAATGATTTTATGTGTGTTGCTGCTGAAAGGACAAGACACCTTGAAGGGGTCACTAGGTACAAAGTTAGTCCATCAACTAGCTAGATCATTTTCCTCCCTGTATTTAGTGCCTCTTACACACAGGAGAGCTCTTGTTCCTTCACCTTCTCCCCATCCAGAAATTCTTGTGTACTCAGAGACCCCCTCATTCACTCCATATGCTGCACAGTGCTTTCCAAGAGAATTAGAATAATGTGATTCCAGCTCTTGTGCAGCATGATTAACCCCTGGGCTTTCCTTTTTTCTTCTTCTTTTCCTTTTTTCTTCTTCTTTTCCTTTTTTATTTTTACTGTGTTTTAATACACTTGAGATATTACCTACAATCTAAACCTCTGTGCATTAAAAAAACCCATAAAATAAAAAAAATAAAAGACCCTTTCTACAAGCATTTTTCCTTCCACTTTCTCTTGTTCATCTCAAAATAATCACCAGCTTATCAATATGCTCAATTTGCAGAGTTAATGGAATCTCCAAGGACTCTCCAGGATCATCCCTTTCATTAGTTTTCATCAAATATATAAATCGAGGCTGGAGACATCAGAACATCCTAGCACCTGCCCAACGTGCCCATGCTGGGGAAGAGGGAGGGAATAAGCTGCTCTGCAGTTCAAGAGGCTCCTCACTGGGTTGCTGGACACCACTGCTCATAAATCTGAAGCTGAATTTCAAGCAGATTGCTGCTGCTTGCAGTCTGCTCTCCTCTCTGATGATGCAGTTCCAGAGGGCCACACTCCATGCCCCCTTCCCAGGCAGACCTGGGGCTTGATGGGGCTCTGAGCAACCTGATCTAGTGGAAGATGTCCCTTCTTCCAGCAGGGAAGTTGGACTGGATGACCTTTGGAGGGTCCTTTCCAACACAGACCATTCTATGATTCTATGGTCCTGTGATTCTATGATTCAGTGATGAGGCCTTGAGCAATCTGGTCTAGTGGCAAGTGTCCCTTGGCCATGGCAGGGGGGTTGGAAGTAGATGATCTTTAAGGCTCTTTCCAACACAAATCATTCTATGAATCTATTTTATTATTCTATGATTTTATGAATCTCTGTTTATAAGATTCTGTGATTCTATGTTTTTATGATTCTATGTTTCTGTGATTCTATGTTTCTATGATTTTATGTTTCTGTGATTCTGTTTCTACGATTCTATGCTTCTATGGTTCTNGATCTTTAAGGCTCTTTCCAACACAAATCATTCTATGAATCTATTTTATTATTCTATGATTTTATGAATCTCTGTTTATAAGATTCTGTGATTCTATGTTTTTATGATTCTATGTTTCTGTGATTCTATGTTTCTATGATTTTATGTTTCTGTGATTCTGTTTCTACGATTCTATGCTTCTATGGTTCTATGTTTCTGTGATTCTATGGTTCTATGTTTCTATGATTCTATGGTTCTATGTTTCTATGATTCTATGAATCATAGAATCATAGAACTGTTAGGCTAGGAAGGGACCTCAAAGAGCAGCCAGTTCCAACCCCCTGCCATGGGCAGGGACACCTCACACTACAGCAGGCTGCCCAGAGCCTCATCCAGCCTGGCTGCAAAAACCTCCAGGGATGAGGCTTCCACCACCTTCCTGCGCAACCTCTGCCAGTCTTTCACCACCCTCATGGTGTAAAACTTCTTCCTAACATCCAATCTGAATCTACCTGTTTCTAGTTTTGTTCCATTCCTCCCAATCCTATCACTCCCTGACACCCTCTAAAGTCCCTCCCCAGCTTCCTTGTAGCCCCATTCAGATACTGGAAGGCCACAAGAAGGTCTCCTCAGAGCCTTCTCCAGACTGCACAACCCCAACTCTCTCAGTCTGTCCTCATAGCAGAGCAGCTCCAGTCCTCTGCTCCTCCTCATGGCCTTTCTCTGGACACCTTCCAGCACCTCCAGATCCCTCTTGGAACAGAGACTCCAGAACTGGACACAGAGCTCCAGGTGTGGTCTCAGTAGAGTGGAGCAGAGGGGGAGAATCCCCTCCCTGCCCTGCTGGCCACACTTCTCTTGCAGCAGCCCAGGCTCTGCTTGGCTCTCTGGGCTGCAAGTGCTCACTGCTGGCTCCTG
>VXBD01002444.1:31319-41589 GCA_013399975.1 Indicator maculatus | reverse complement strand
TCCAACCCTAACAATTCTATGATTTTATGTGGCTCAGTCCTACCGCAGGAAGGTAGCTTTGGGTGCAGAGCCAGCCAGGATGTGCTGAGGGTCCCAAAAGTTGCTGCTCACAAGCCCCAGCAGCTGTGGAGCTCAGGCATGCTGGGCTCTAAAAGCTCTCTGCCCACCCAAGCAGCCACAGGAACTGCTGGAGCCTTTTGCTGCAGCTTCACTGAGCCCCAGAGGAGGTGAGGGCTGTGAAGAGGCCAGGGCCCCCCCATGGAGGGATCTGCCAGGGGTCAGAGGCCAGGCAGCCTGACAGCAGGAGATGCTGGCAGTTGGGGGGATGGGCACACAGTGAGCTGGAGCAGCTTTACCACAGCTCCAGCTCTGCCCCTCCTCATCAGAGCAGTGTCAGTAAAAAACAGCCCTCCCAGACCAGTACCTGAGGAGCAGGACATACAGAGAGGAGGAGCTTCCAGTCCCTCTCAGGAATGCCTCCAGGGAGGCAGGGAAGCAGCAAGGTGCAGCCCTGCTCCCCCAGTCCCTGCTTGCAAGCCTCTCACTCACCCAGCCAGGTAGAGGTGAGCGCTGCTGCAGCTCAGCAGCTCCCACACCAGCCTGCGGTTCTCCCGGATGCGGTGCTGGACATAAACCTTCTCCTCCTGCAGGTAAACACAGCACTGAGCCACCAACCCTGGCTGCAGCCCCAGCCCCAGCCCCCCTGCCCAGCTCCTGCTCCCTGGGGCAGCAGAGCCCTCCAGAGCAAGGAGCACAAGGAGGAGCAGCTGAACCAACGATCTCACAGGGAGGGGGATCCCCAGCCCTCCCATCAGTGCACTGGGATGGGTTGGTGCATGATGAGCGCAGCAGGGGAAGCTTCAGCAGGGAATGTGCCCCAAGTAGCACACCCAGATTCTTTGTCTGCCTCCTTCACCTCTGCTGGAGACCTGGGAAGTGCCTGGGAAGGATTGCCTCCTGCACTCCCTTCTCCCAGCACGGGCAGAGGAGGCTCTGTGCTCCTCCCTGTGCCAAGGCTGCTGCAGGGCGAGACCCTTCCCCATGCCCCTGGCTGCTGTTCCTAGCCCTGCCACCTACTGACGACCTGCAACAGCTTGGAAGGGCAGAAAGGTTGCAGGGACAGCCTGAGCCCTGAGCCCTGCCCCTCTGCTGGGCACAGCCAAGGAGAGCCCACGAAGGGTTAATCCCCAAGACTTCAGGCTGCCTACAGTCCTGGCTCCTGCCCAAGAGGAGCACCATTGCCAACGTGCCTGAGCTCACTGCTGGCCAAGCACTGCTCCGTGACAAAGGTGACTCTGTGACGGGGGCCGGACCGCGCCGGGCCCTGCACAGCTCCTCCCCACGGCCTCCTCCCCCATCCAGCCCCAAAGGCAAGAAGAAGAAGGAGGCTCCTGCTGCATCTCAGGCTGCAGGCCTGCGTGGGAACAAGCCCAGGCAGTGCCTGGCTCCGGATGTCACCAGGGCTGGGCTCTGTGTGCCTGGGCACCACGGCCAGCAGGTCCCACGTGGCTGCAGGGCTGCACTGCTCTGGAGCCTGAGCAACCTGGGCTGGGCTCCCAGCTGGCCACTGCTGACTCACAGAATCACAGAATAGTCTGAGTTGGAAGGAATTTTCAGGATCATTTAGTTCCAATCCCCTGCCATGGGCAGGGACACCTCCCACCAGCCCAGGCTGCTCAAGGCCTCATCCAGCCTGGCCCTGAACACCTCCAGGGAGGGGACAGCCACAGCCTCCCTGGGCAACCTGTGCCAGTGTCTCCCCAGCCTCACTCTCAAGATTCTCTTCCTCATCTCCAGTCTCAATCTCCCCTCTCCCAGCTCAAAGCCATTGTCCCTCAGCCTGGCACTCCCAGCCCTTCTCCAAAGTCCCTCCCCAGCTCTCCTGGAGCCCCTTCAGGTCCTGGAAGGCTGCTCTGAGGTCTCCCTGGAGCCTTCTCTTCTCCAGACTGAACAGCCCCAACTCCTTCAAGCCTGTCCTCATAGGGGAGGTTCTCCAGCACTCATCATCTTCATGGCCTCCTCTGGACCCTCTCCACCAGTTCCATGTGCTTCCTGTGCTGGGGACCCCAGAGCAGTGGGGCTCACCAGAGCAGAGTCATGCAGCCCCTTGCAAGCACCAGCACAGCTCAGCATGCTGAACATTCATTAGCTAAGTGCTGACAGGGGCTCTGCCAGTGAGGCTGGCACTGCCAGAGGGGCATTTAAGGACCTGCTAAAGCTACCTATAAGCCAGAGCACCCTGGTGACAGCCCCAGGTCACCACACCTCAGCTGAACCCCAGCATCCTGATGAGCATTAGCAGCAGCTGCACTATGCTGGGATCAAGCAGCCTGCACCACGGGGCTGAGGGGATATAACACAAAAGTCACTGCAAAGGGGACCTCTCAGGGAGAAAAGGGGAATCCTGCTCAGCTCTGGAGCATCCCAGCTCCTGCCAGGCTCTTTGAGAACAAAGGCTTTGAGGAGTTAATGGCTATGGCATCTCCTAGAGCTGCAGGTACAAGGCCCAGTGCAGCACATCCTGCCTGGCAGAGCCTCTTTGCCAGCCCTGGACTCAGGAACACTCTGAGCAGGAAGCCAGGTGGCTTGTGGCAACCAGAGGCCNTTGAGAACAAAGGCTTTGAGCAGTTAATGGCTATGGCATCTCCTAGAGCTGCAGGTACAAGGCCCAGTGCAGCACATCCTGCCTGGCAGAGCCTCTTTGCCAGCCCTGGACTCAGGAACACTCTGAGCAGGAAGCCAGGTGGCTTGTGGCAACCAGAGGCCCTTGTCTGCTGCAAAAGCAGGAGGTGGGGGGCAGATAGAGCAAGAAGAGTCCCCCTCAGTGCTGCCTGTTCCCCTCCACAGGCCTCAGCTTCCTGCTGAGACTCACAGCTGAGCTGGGGAATGAGGATGGGACAAGGGTGAAGACAACTCCTGTGCAGCAGCAGCAGAGCTCCCTGTGACACTGCCAGGACTTGGTGGCACAAGACCCTCATGACAAACTGCTCTGCCCCACAGAGCAGGCAGAGAAGGGAGGCCAGGATGCACTTGCCAAATGTGAGTTCCATTCCTCTAGAGTCTGCAGGGGCAGGAGGAGGCTCTGGGGCCACTCTCCAGATCCCAGAAGCAGGAGGTTCCCCCCCCTCATTGTGTAAGCCATCACAGAAAAGGCAGGCAGGTGATCCAATGAACCTCTGCAGCGCTGCTCCTGCTCTTCAAAGGCTTGGAAAACCTTCAGAGAAGCATTCAACTCATGCCATACAAGTGGCTGGATAAAAGCTGCTGGCTCCACATCAACACATGCAGGCAGCCAGAAGAAAGGGACTAGTGCAGCTGAGCCACCCAGAGATCCCCATTCCCACTCACCCTTTTACCAGACCTCTGCTCCAAAGGCACTGAACTCCCAGTGCCATCAAGGGACAGGGTGAGGCAGTGACACAGTCCCAGCCCACAGGGCTGTGACAAAGAGCCCTGCAGCTCAGAGAGGGGCTGAGAGCTGAGCACCACAGACACTGCCTGGGAAACAAGGGAGTGAAGCTCTGGGGGCTCTTGTTCCTCCAGGAGCTTTCTCCTGCATGGCTGAGGCTCAGGGAGAGCTGGCATGGAGGCCAAGCTCCTCAGCTTCAGGCAGCATCAGAGGGACACAGTGGGGAGGGTGGCACTCCCCAGAGAGGCTGCTGCCTGGTGACCCCTCCGAGGGGCTGGGGAGGCTTTTGTCACTCCCATGCTGCAGCCAAACAGAGCTGGGGGCACCTTATCTGCTCCTGCACTCACGAGCCCTGTCCCAGCAACCTTCCCAGCACCACTCAGCCACACAGATCCCAGCTGCCTGGTGGCACTGCTGTGGTGGTGGGGATCCCAGCCAGCACCCAGCTGCTGTGTGAGGTGAGGTGACCACTGTGCCACCCCCACCAGGCCCTTCACAGCCACACCAACCACTACAAGGGGCTAGAAACGCTGGCAGAGTCCTATCAGTGCTGCCTGAGGTGCTTCTGTATCCACCCTCCTCCTGTGGGAGCTCACCTGGTCCCTGGAGAAGGCTGTGAAGAGAGTCAGGAAGCCCTTTGCCACCAGCTCTTCCCAGTCTTCCCGGCAGTAGAAGTCCTTGGATCGCTGGCGGCAGCCGAAGAAGAGGTAGTTCCCTGCAGAGGGGAGGGCAGGGCAGGGCTGTGCTGGGGCACCACAGCCCTGAGTGCTGGGGACTGCTGGTGCCCACAGGGCCTGTGTCAGGGCTCCAAGGCTCTCACCTCTTTCCCAGTCCTGGACTCAGGAACACTGTGAGCATGAAGCCAGGTGGCTTGTGGCAACCAGAGGCTCTTGTCTGCTGCAAAAGCAGGAGGTGGGGGGCAGGTAGGGCAAGAAGAGCCCCCCCAGGGCTGCCTGTCCCCTTCCACAGGCCTCAGTTTCCTGCTGAGACCCACAGCTGAGCTGGGGGCATGAGGATGGGACAAGGCTGAAGGCACAACTCCTGAGCAGCAGCAGATGAGCTCAAGAAGCCATCTCCCCTCACAGAGAGCAAAGATCCTCTGCAGAGCCCTGCTCTGACCCCAGGGCCCTTGCAGCACACACCAGGCTCTGCTCCTCACCTGCCCCAGAGCCCAGCTTGCTCCCACCCAAACCCAGCAAAGCCCCAGGAGCCCCTTCCCCTGTCTGCAAAGCACCCTGAGTCCCTTCCAGCACCATCCCTCACCTCTCTTGCCCTGTGCCACCCGCTCCTGTATGGCTGCTCGGAAAGGTGCCACCCCCGTGCCAGGGCCAATCATGATCACAGGGGTGCCAGGGTCAGCTGGGAACTTCATTCCTCCTTTCTTCACCCAAAGGGGCACCCGGACCTCACCTGCCAAGGAAAGAGTTCACTACCATCACCCCCCCACTGCACCCACAGCACACCCTGCAGAGGGTGAGCCTGGCATCAGCTCCTCCAGGAATCTCTGGAGATAGGGACAGCACCACCCTGGCACCATGGCAGCCGTGGTGCCACAGGCACACTGGATGAAAAGCAGTTCAGCCATCTCAGAGTTGGCTCTGCAAGCACCTGAGTGAGCCCCAGAGCAAGGCAAGAGCCCCACAGCAGACAGGCTGGGGGCAGTCCTCTCCTCATCCAGCTGGTGCCAGGGAAGACAGTGGTGGTGGTGGTGAGCAGAGAGCTCACCCTGGCTGTCAAATAAGGAAGGGCCAAACTTGCTTCCTCTGGGAGTCAGTTAGGAGTCCTCAGCCCTCCTCTAAGTCCTCTGAGGTGACTCAGTCTGGCCCTGGAGTCATACAGAGTGATTCTCTACCGTCCTGCCCCAGGGAGACCCCAGGAGCTTGGCACATCTGCTTGGGAACCCAGCTGGAGGGGCTCTGTGGTCAGAGCAGATGAGCAGCACACAGAGGCTTGGCAGGACAGGATGGACCTGCCCAAAGAAGGACCAACAATCCCAGAGGGCTGGAGCTGCTCAGCAGCCACAGCACTACCAGCTGCAGGACACCAGGAGCAGCCCACTGTGGGGCACAGTGGCACGGGGAGCAGCAGGGACAATTTGCTCAGAGCAAGCTGGAGGGGCACTCTGTGCTCTGAAGAGGATGAGAGCAGCAAGGAAGGACAGCTGTGGGAGTTCAGCCTGTCCAGCCAAACCAGTGTGTTCCAGCTCCCTGTGGTAGTAGTGCTCCACTCAGGGTCCAAGCAGCTCCAGCACACAGCCAGCAAGCAGCACACAGCTCCACTATGGTCCCATGGCAGGCACCAGGGGCTGCACAGAGCCTGGGGAGTTTCCTTCCTCTGGGCTGAGGGCAGCTGTGCCACCCTGCTCTGGGCTGAGGGAAGCTCTGGGCTGAGGGCAGCTGTGCCACCCTGCTCTGGGCTGAGGGCAGCTGTGCCACCCTGCTCTGGGCTGAGGGAAGCTCTGGGCTGAGGGCAGCTGTGCCACCCTGCTCTGGGCTGAGGGAAGCTCTGGGCTGAGGGCAGCTGTGCCACCCTGCTCTGGGCTGAGGGCAGCTCTGGGCTGAGGGCATGGGCTGAGGGCAGCTGTGCCACCCTGCTCTGGGCTGAGGGAAGCTCTGGGCTGAGGGCAGCTGTGCCACCCTGCTCTGGGCTGAGGGAAGCTCTGGGCTGAGGGCAGCTGTGCCACCCTGCTCTGGGCTGAGGGAAGCTCTGGGCTGAGGGCAGCTGTGTCACCCTGCTCTGGGCTGAGGGCAGCTCTGGGCTGAGGGCAGCTCTGGGCTGAGGGCAGCTGTGTCACCTTGCTCTGGGTTGAGGGATGCCAGCCAGGTGGAGCAGAGCCCACGCCGGGGTTTGCTGAGCCGTGTCTTGTACTGCACCACTGCCATGAGGATCTGGATCCGGTCAGGGTGAGCCTGTGTCCAGACAGCAGCCATCAGGCATGGGAAGACATCAGCACAGCAATGCAGGAAGAGCCCAGGGCCTCCTGCAGGGACAAAGCCTGTGCCCAACTCCTGCCAGGGCATCTGCTGGCACAGCCCAGGGTTAACGTGCAGCAGGTTGGGCTGGGTTCAGGTGGGGTGCTCAGAGCATGGCTCACTCTGTCCCACCCAATCCCCTTCCTGTCTCCATCCTCACTATGATCCATCCCAATCTCAGCCTGTCCCATCCCATCTCCATCCTGTGGCCACCCTCATCTCATCCCATCCCCATCCATATCCTATTCTCCTTCTGTTCACATCCTTGTCTCCATTCCCATCCTGCTCCCATCTACTTCCCAATCTTCACTGTCCTCATCTCATCTCCAGCCCTGTCCCATGCAGCCTGAACATCCTCAACGTGCACAGCTCTGGCAAGCAGAGCCTGGCAGGGGCAAAAAGGGACCAGCTCTTACCAGCAGGGAGGAGGCAATGGAGAAGGCCCTGGGTCTGATGCGTGGGATGAGGTCCAGCAGATAGTCAGGTGGAATGGCACAGGTGGTGTGAGGGAAGTCCCAGAGGGCCTGCAGGGCAAGGGCAGCTCAGCCCAGAACACTCCAGAACATCCCTGCCTGCTGCCACCCAGCCCTCCATCAACAGCACCTCCCCAGCTGCCTCTGAGCACCAAGTGCCCTGTGCCAGGCTGCAGCACAGGGCCTGCCACAGAGCCCAGGAGCAGCTGGAGCAGGTTGGAACCCCCAGGGGAAATCCACCTCAGAAAGTGCTGAAAGTGATTCAGTTCCCCAGCCAAGAGCAGAGCAGAGGCACAGCCCTGGATCATCTGCCTGGCACAGCAGCATGGCACAGCTCCTAGGCACTGCCTGGGTGCTCTGCAGCATGGCACAGCTCCTGGTCGCTGCCTGGGTGCTTGCAGCATGGCACAGCCCCTGAGCACAGCCTGGGTGCTTGCAGCATGGCACAGCCCCTGAGCACAGCCTGGGTGCTTGCAGCATGGCACTGCCCCTGAGCACAGCCTGGGTGCTTGCAGCATGGCACAGCCCCTGAGCACAGCCTGGGTGCTTGCAGCATGGCACAGCCCCTGAGCACAGCCTGGGTGCTTGCAGCATGGCACAGCCCCTGGTCGCTGCCTGGGTGCTTGCAGCATGGCACAGCCCCTGAGCACAGCCTGGGTGCTTGCAGCATGGCACAGCCCCTGAGCACAGCCTGGGTGCTTGCAGCATGGCACTGCCCCTGAGCACAGCCTGGGTGCTTGCAGCATGGCACAGCCCCTGAGCACAGCCTGGGTGCTTGCAGCATGGCACAGCCCCTGAGCACAGCCTGGGTGCTTGCAGCATGGCACTGCCCCCCCGAGCAGCTGGCCATGCTGCCCAGCCTCACCTCCAGTGTGGTCCTGCGGGGCCGGTTGCAGTAGCTGTAGAGCTCCTCCTGGCCCTGGGCAGAGCTGAACTCCTGCAGCTTCTCCCTCTCCAGCTGGTTGGTGGAGAAGAAGGAGAGGAGGTGGAAGAAGGAGCGGCGTGGCACGCAGGAGATGTCCAGGTAGTGTGTGACCAGGTGCCTGATGGTGCAGGGCTGAGGCAGGAGGGCAGGCAGGGCTGTACCTGCAAGGCGAGGCAGGGGCACAGCTCAGGGCCAGCACCGGGGCTGGATGCCCCAACACTGCTCTCCCCAGCTCTGGGCTCCCCAGGCACCCAAACAAGGGCAGTGGAGCCACCTTCAGCTACTGCATCACTGCTCCCACTCCCCCCTGCTCTGCCCAGCTGACTTCTCAGCCCCCCAGGCCTGCAGCAGAGGCAGTCCCCTTGCTTGAGGACAAAGCCTTACCCACGCAGGTCCCACCTTGCCCACACACAGTGCAGTGCCAGGCCTGCCCTTGGCTCCTGCTCCTCTCCCTCTGGGTGTGGGGAGCAGCCTGAATTTCCTTTGGGTTTGCCTGCCAGGCAAAAATCACAGCACTGACACACAGAGGCTGGAGGGGGAATGGGCACTCAGAAGACAGGAGAGAAATCTGTCCCAGTACCTCAGCACCATGGAATGGTTGGGGTGGGAAGGGACCTGTAGAGCTGATATAGTCCCAAGCCCCACCAAAGGGCTATCTGCAACCAGAGTCCCAAACAACCAACCTCACCTGGGATGGTTCCAGCCATGGGGCAGCTCTCACCTCTCTGGGCAACCTGGGCCAGGCTCTCACCACCCTCAGTACCAAACATTTCTCCCTTCTCTCCAGTCTGAATCTCCCTCTTTTAGTTCAAACCCTCACCCCTTGTCCTGTCACCACAGGCCCTGCTCAAAAGTCTGTCCCCAGCTTTCAATCAGGCCTTTAAGCACTGCAAGGCCACCAGAAGGTCTCCCTGGAGCCTTCTCTTCTCCAGGCTGCCCAACCCCAACTCTCTCAGCCTAGCCTCCCAGCAGAGGGCTTCCAGCCCTGCCAGCATTGCTGTGACCTCCTCTGGCCCTGCTCCACCAGGTCCCTGTCTGTGCTGTGCTGAGGACTCCAGAGCTGCACACATTAGTAGCAGTGACTGCAGAGCCACAAACAGCTCCAGGGGTTTTCTCCAGTTGCTGGTGCTGGTTTGTGGCTGCAGAAGCACTTGCAGTAGATCCTTGGAGCTCAGAATGGGAGACCTGCAAGCCTCAGGCAAGGAAGCACAGGCTTCCCAGCTTGGGGGTTGGGCTGGGGAGACTGCAGGATCTCTGTGCTGGGGGCTACAAAGACACAAGGCCTGGGTGCAGCCTGGACACTGCTGGATTCCTCCCACGAGTCACCCTGGCCCTGACCTGGGATCCACAGGCACACAGAGCTCCCATCCTCCCAGGCAGGAAGGTAGCCTGCAGCTTTCAGCCACTCCTGAGGACAAGCAGAGCTGCAGGCTAGGCCAGGGCTCAGGGGCTGCTGCAGCCCAGCAGGGAGGGGAGGGAGCAGCAGGCAGCACCTACCAGGCTCCGTGGGTGTCAGCACAAAGAGTCTGTCTGGCTGGAGGCGCAGGAGCTGGCAGAACTGCTGCACGTCCTCAGCGCAGTTCTGGGGCTGGATCATCACCACGTCCCCTGCAGAGAACCTGTGGGGGCAGCAGGACCTGCCAAGGGCAGCCACGGGGCAGCTCCCAGGGCACAGCACCCCCAGCCCCAGCAGCACCCACACCAGGGCAGAGCTCACCACTCACTCAAGCTTCCACTGCCACTAATCACAGAGCCACAGAACATCAGGGGTGGAAGGCAGAGCAGTGAGTCCAAAGCCCTGCCAGAGCAGGGTCACCCAGGGCAGCTCACACAGAACACATCCAGGTGGGGCTTGGAATCTCCCCAGAGAAGGAGACTCCACAACCTCCCTGTGCAGCCTGCTCCAGGCTCTGGCACCCTCACAGCACAGAAGTTTTTCCTCAAGTTGAGGTGGAACTTCCTGGGTTCCAGTTTGCATCCATTGCCCTGTGTCCTATCACAGGACACCACTGGAGAGAGCCTGGCCCCTTCCTGACACCCACTCCTCAGATATCTGTAACCATCACTAAGGTCCCCTCCCAGGCTGCTCCTCTCCAGGCTAACCAGCCCCAGGGCTCTCAGCCTCCCAGAGCCCTTCAGCATCCTCACAGCCTTCCCTGGGACACTCTCCAGTAGTTCCCTGCCCCTCCTGAACTGGGGGAGTCCAGAACTGGACACAATACTCCAGCTGTGGTCTCAGCAGGGCAGATCTGAGTGCTCTTCACAGCTAGCAAGAGGTGGGCCAGGGCAGGACTTACTGCCACATACCCCTGGCTTTGCCATGGGGAGGCACAGCCCAGCAGGACCACACCCACGGGGCTAGGGCCTCAGCACTTTGAAGCAGGGCAGTGGGAGGAAGGCAGGCACAGGACAGCCCAGCCCCAGCCCACCCCTACCCCCCCCAGGCAGCTGGGGGCGCTGAGGCAGTGCTCCCACTCTCCCCCCAGCAGCT
>VXBD01002444.1:0-31151 GCA_013399975.1 Indicator maculatus | reverse complement strand
CGCCCCCGCGGGGCGCGGAGAGTCCTCGGCCAGGTAGTGCAGAGTGTACTTAGGGGGCAGGCTGCGGGGGGCAGAGCCATGCAGTCACCTCCCTGCCACAGCTCTCTGCTGCTACTGCTGCAGCACCTGAGGCTGGGGGCAGGGAGAGGCCTGAAGTCTCTCCTGATTCCACCACCCACTGGCCCCTGGCAAGGGAAAGCAACGAATCATGGAATGGTCTGGGTCAGAAGGGACCTCCAAAGGGCATCCAGGCCGACCCCTCTGCACTCAGCAGGGACATCCTCCACCAGACCAGGCTGCCCAGAGCCCTGTCCTGCCTCACCTTGAATATGTCCAGGGATGGGGCCTCAACCACCTCCCTGGGCAACCTGTTGCAGTGTTCCAGCAGCCTCATATAAAAGATGACTACCAGGAGGAAATCCCAAAGACTCCAGAGTGAGCAGGGGGAGGCTGGCTGGGCACACATGCCCAGGTCTGCCCAGGACAGCAAGATGAGCAGAACCCTGCCAGGGCACCTGCCACACCCCCCCAGCAGACAAGGGGACACCCCATCCAAAGAGATGAGCCATGCATGGTCAAAGCCCAAGTGACACCTGGGACACCAGCAGCTTTGTGGGGAGGGCTCCTGGTCAAAGCAGAGGTCCCCACCCTGCAGAACAGCCAAGGCAGCTTAGCACCTCCCACCAGCCAGCCCCAGCAGCCCTGGCCACCCTCTGCACTCACCATATGTCTGGGCTGATGATCTCAAGGCCAGGAGGGAGAGGATACAAGGCAAGGATCTTGTCCCATAAGGTCAGGAGCCACGGATCAATCACTGCATCTGGCCTGCAAGGGGGAAATTCAGGCTGTAGAGGTGCAGCATCAGACCCTCAGGATGAAGCTCTGCTGCCCTCAGACCCAGACAATGCTGGGCCAGCCCTGGGCAACCACCTCTGCTCCCCCTTCAGTGCACAGTTGCTCCACATTGTTTCCTTCCAGCCTCAGGCCTGCACACATTCCCCAGCCACCCCCAGCAGTCACTCACTCACTGGGGCCCAGCCACACAACCACCACCACCCCAAACACCACTGCTGGCAACCACCCCCTCCAGCCATGCACAGCCACAGCAAGGCAGCAAGGCTGGCACACAGCTGTGTGACTGCTGTCCCCTGCTCTCAGCAGGGCTGGGGCAGAGCCAGGAGATCTTGGCAGATGCTGGGGGTTGTGGGACCCCCTGGAGAGAGAAGTGATGCAGGTCCTGGCAGAGATCTGTGAGCAGAGAGCAGCACAGTCAGAGAGCAGCAGGAGGCTGCTGTCCCCAGGGCTGGGGTAAAGGACACCCAGGCCTGCCCTCAGCCTGAGGACAAATCACAGGGCACTCCCAGAGCTCCCCACCCTGCCCCCCTCCCCTGGGCTCTTACCCCAAGTCATGCTGGTCATCTCCCAGTGCCACTGGCAGCAGAGGGTTGCCCCCAAGCTGTAGCAGTCGTTTGTGCAGCTTCTTTGCAATGAAATTAAACCTGGGCAGAGGAGAAGGGCAGCTGCAGGGGCTACAGAGCCAGCCTCTGGGCACTGCCCAGCCTGTGGCTGGGTGCAGCAGCTGGCTGCCACTTGCTGGACCATATAGGCTGTGTCCAACTCCCAGAAGGGACTCAGAGCTCCAGTTTCTCCTCAGGGCAGCTTGTGCCCCAGTCAGACAATTCCTTCCCTCTAGTCCCACACTGTCCCAGGGAGCTCAGCCACACTCCCATCCCTCCCACTATGGCTTCTGGGCACGGGGGAACAATCTCTAGGGAGAAAACTGGGCCCAACAGGGCTGTCTGCCACCTAAAACTGTGTTTTTCATGTGTGAGAGCAGCAGGAGGCTGTGAAACTGCTGGACCATGAGAGAGAGAATGGAATGGATTTAATAACTAACTGGGAAATTATGTCCCTGGCACTGGGACTCTGCTTGAGGAGACCAGAAGGACAGAACCAGGCAGAAGCCAGTTCCTGGATGCTGGTAAGAACATGATGATGAGGATCAACAAGATGATGACCTTCAGAAGTGCCTTCCAAGCCCTGCTCTGTGACACTGGCTGGCAGGGTAAGGATCTTTAAGGCAGTTGGGAATTAGTTCTCATGTGAGGAGCTGCTGCTGTCTAGACTCAGGCTCCCTCTCCCCTTACCCACTTTGCCCTCCAGCCCCTCTGGTCTCGCCTGCAGCCAGAGGTGTGAGGAGCAGCTGCCAGGGGCAGGCAGGGAGCTGCAGTGCTGCTTACTTGGGGTAGGAGGAGTCACCAAGGCCCAGCACGGCGTAGTCCAGCTGGCAGAGCGAGGAGGGGGGAAGGCTCTTCCGGAACAGAAACCGCCAGAAGGTCTGCGAAGGGCAGGGCTGGGAGTCAGTGCTGCCAGGGGAGCTGCCCACAGCTCCCTGCTTGCCCACTCACCAAATCCCCCCTGCCCTCTGCTGAGCCTGCAGAGGTAACCCCTGAAGTAGCCACCACTGCTACCTGCCAGGACGATGCTCTGTGAGCCCCCTGCTAGCCCTCCATGGCTCTCATGGTGGCAGGGCCCCTCCCAGCTGGGTGACAGCTGACACCTCCTGGGTGACACCTGACACCTCCTGGGTCCCATCACTGCTGCTGCTCCAAAGCTCCCCCCTCCAAAACCACCATTGCTTAAGCTGCTTCAAGAGAGAAATCCAGGCACTCGGACCAAGACTGTGAAAGCAAGGGGAAGAGGAGCATGTTCTACCTTCATGTTGTCAGGTGGGTCACCCTGGCCAGTGGTTGCACAGACAAATACCACCAAGGGCTCATTGATGAGGTTGGCCTGTGGGCACAAACATGAAAAGGCAAATCGTGGTCAGCAGTCTACAAGCACATGTCCTGACTGTCCCAGCACGTTTGCTAGCATCACATCCTATCACATCCCATTCACAGACTGACCACACTCAGAATAAAACCTGCAGTCCTGCATGGCACAGCCTCCTTTGTGGCATCTGCTGCCCACATGCTGCCTGGAGCATCAGCTCTTTGGTGCTGCACACCTTGCAGGGTATGGCTGGGCATCTGTCACCTAACACAGACTCTAGCCCAAGTGTCACTGCTCAGCTTTCTCCCCCTTTCAGCTGAATTAAGCACAAGCTGCTCCCAGGAAAGGCACAGAGCCATAAAGCAGGTCACAAGAAAGGTGGAGAGTGCCAGAAAAGGGTTTGGTGGAGATGGAGTAAGACCTGAAACACCTGGAGCACCCGTATGTGTCATCACTCACCACATCATAGTTATCCAGTGCCTCCACTCTGCACTGGAAGTGCCGTCGCTTGGCCTCTCTACCAATTCTCTCGGCTGTATCTTCAGCCGTCCCAGTCTGGCTGCCAAAAAGAACAAGAACTTTCCGCTCCGCCATCTGCAGAAGAGAGAAACGGAGAGAGATCAGAACCCCATCTACCCTGGGGAATAGCTCAAAGGGATGAGAAGAGCTGGAGGTCAGAGCCGGGAAGCCCCAAGCGCCCCGGCTCCAGCCCCACCATAGTTCACTCACCATCCCCAAACACCACTTCCGCATACGTCATCATACAGCGACGCTCCCGGAAGGTCATCAAGTAGCGACGCTGCCTTTAAATGTAACCGCGTGACGCCGCGCCCCTGAAACGTCATCACGTAGCGACGCTTCTCTCCAATCGTCATCATCCTGCGCCGCCGCTGGGCCCTGCCGAGGCTGGGGGAAGCGGCTTTCCCATTCCCGCTGTCTCCATGTCCCTGCAGCCGTCGGGACGATGTTGTTCTCCCTGCGGGAGTTGGTGCAGTGGTTGGGCTTTGCCACCTTCGAGATCTTCCTGCATGGCCTGGCCCTGCTGGTCTTCTCGGTGCTGTTGGTTCTGAAGGTGGACGGCGAGGCCTCGGCGCTCTCCTGGTGGGTTGTTTTCGTGCCCTTTTTCGCCGCCGACGGGCTCAGCACCTATTTCACCACCATCGTCTCGGTGCGGCTCTTCCAGGACGGTGAGAAGCGGCTGGCAGTGCTGCGGCTCTTCTGGATCCTCACCATTCTCAGCCTCAAGTTCGTCTTTGAGATGTTGCTGTGCCAGAAGCTGGTGGAGCACACCCGGGAGCTCTGGTATGGGCTCATCATGTCGCCTGTCTTCATCCTTCTCCAGCTGCTAATGATCCGAGCCTGCCGGGTAAACTGATGGTGAAGGAGCAGGCTGCAGATCGCTGCCTTCGATCTGGCCAGGGACGTGCCTGGCTCACTGGGGAGCCCTGGACTTGTAGCCACAGCCATCAGGCTTTTCCCCTCCTGTACTTCTGACAGTGGTAGTGCCAGGGTACAGAGGGCTGGAGCTGCTGGGATTAACCTCACTGCTGCATTGTAGAGCATCGTGGTCCTGCCAGAGGTCCTCTTGTGCTGTGTCCTTATTTCAGTTCACTCAGCTCTTGGTGTTAAAGTGTCCTGCTGTGCAAGCACTGTTTAGTATACCAGTTACTGCATTGTAAAATAAAACTGCATGAAGGGTTTGGTTTAGTTATAACATTCTTTTTGCCCTAGAAAATGTTTGGAATTGAAACTGCTGCCTGGAGAAGGGGAATCACCCAGGGGCTGGTTGGTGGCCAGAGAGGTACCACAGCTGCTGCGCCTCATCAGCCCTGCCCTGCCAGAGGTTGTGCCTCAAATAACAACAATGTGCTGGCTTCAGCAGCAAAGCTAATTTGCTTCCACTGTCCTCTGAGCCTTCAGTGCTGGCAGAGGCCATGCTCTGAGAGAGAGAACTGGTGTAGATGTTTTTGAACAAATGTGGGGTTTTTTTCTCTTGGTATTTCAGATCCATCCTCTAAATATCCAACACAGATACCACAAGATGGCACCCAACCAAAACTTGATTACAGGGAAAATAATCCTAGTATCATAGCCAAGTAAAATAATTATAATTTGTTGGTATTAAAAGGAAAAGGAGTCTGGGGGGAGACCCTGTGGCTCTCTACAACCCCCTGAAAGGAGCTTGGCCCTGGGTGAGGTTTGGTCTCTTCTCCCAAGGAACAAGTGAGGGGAAATGGCCTCAAGTTGTCCCAGGGGAGGTTTAGGTTGGACCTAATGGAAAAGCTCTTCTCCAAAAGGGTTGTCAAGGCCTGGCCCAGACTGCCCAGGGCAGTGGTGGAGTGCCCATCCCTGGAGATGTGATGCTGAAGGCCATGGTTTAGTGGGGAACTGGCAGTGCTGAGTTAAGGACTTGGTGATCTGAAAGACCTTTTCCAACCAAAACATTGCTGTGATTCTAGAGCAGTGGGGAGGGTGAAGCAGGGGAACAGCTGATGCTGGTTGTGAAGGGAGATGTCTCAGCTTTGGGGGGAAGCAGTGCCCTCAGCCCCTCTGGCAGCCTGGGCCATGTGGTGTTACTTGGGATCAGCAGGTTCCATGCCAGTGCTCTCAGCACCAGCAGAACCTGCCTGTCCCTTGTCTTTGGCTCCCACCACAAGGGTGCTGAGTGCAGTGGATCTGCTCCTTGCTTCTGTGAGACTTCAGGTGTGGCTTTGGAGCCCCAGCCAGAGGATGGTTCTCCTGACACTGACCTTTGTGCTCTGGTGATGTTGGCTCTCACAAAATATCTTCTAGCTCCAACCTCTCCTCCCTGGCCCATCCCTGTCTTTGCTCCAGCTCCTTCTGATGCCACCCTCTCCCCTGTGCAGCTCTCAGGCTCTGTTTCGTGCAGAGCAGATCTCAAGTTGGGAAACTGCTGTGTAACCAACTCTCCAGTTCAGAGTCACAGAGCAGTGGCCTGAGGAGCACCAGGTCAGGCCACACCTTGAGTCCTGTGTCCAGTTCTGGGCCCCTCAATTCAAGAAAGATGTTGAGTTGCTCAAATGTGTCCAGAGAAGGGCAGCAAGGCTGGGGAGGGGTCTGGAGCACAGCCCTGTGAGGAGAGGCTGAGGGAGCTGGGGGTGTTCAGCCTGGAGAAGAGGAGGCTCAGGGCAGACCTCATTGCTGTCTACAACTACCTGAAGGGAGGTTGTAGCCAGGTGGGGCTTGGGCTCTGCTCCCAGGCAAGCAGCACCAGAACAAGAGGACACAGTCTCAGGCTGTGCAGGGGGAGGTTTAGGCTGATCCTAGGAAGAAGTCCTTCCCAGCCAGAGAGCTTGGCCATGGGAATGGACTGCCCAGGGAGGGGGTGGGGTCGATGTCCCTGGAGGTGTTTAAGCACAGCCTGGGTGAGGCACTTAGTGCCATGGTCTGGTTGAGTGGTTAGGGCTGGGTGAGAGGTTGGACTGGAGGATCTGGGAGGTCTCTTCCAGCCTGGTTGATTCTGTGATTCTGTGAATGTGTCTCTGGGTCTGATCTGCCCTCACAGATGCTCTGAGGACAATGAACTTTGCAGCTGCTCCTTCTCTCTCTAGGTGGGAACTCTGAGGAAGCCTCCTGCAGGTTGTCCCTTTGTGCTGCTGCCAGCTTTGCCTGGCTGTCTGGAATCCTAAAACGCACTGGTGTTTTGATTGGGATTAAATTAATGAGGTGGGAGTTACAAAAATACAGTTATCTGTATTTTCCTGAAAACCATGCCCCAAAGTTCTGTACCAAGCTGGTTACATTTTATTTACAGGTTCTATTTGGCTGCGAAGTCTACCAGGATGCTTATGGACAACTTTAGTACAATTGAGACAATTCAGAAAGTGGAAAAGGCTAAGCCGCAAAATAGCTTTACCCCACTTACAAAATCAGAGGCAAGCCAGGACCATAGGGAAAGCCGAGAGTCGGATTCTACTCACAAGGACCGAGTAGGAATTTGGAGGTGGTCCCTGGACTCCTCGCGGCGGCTGCCTCCAGATCTGCAAAGCTTTATAATCCAGTTTGTAGATCACGGGACATAAATCCAAAGGAAAAAGGACTCTCCAAAATTAACGTGTCCTTAGGCACGGCTCCCACGAGGTGAATCGCATGGAGCAGCGCCGTCTGAGCAGCGCAAGGGAAGCTGCACTGCCGGCGTGCTCCAGCCGACAGCCGTGGGATTACAGCAGGCAGGGTCGCTCCGGCACCGGGCGGGGAGCAGGACCCCAGGGCAGGCAGGTGCGGGGAGAAGGGAGGCGCGGGAGAAGGCAGGTCCGGAGAGAAGGCAGGCGAGGGGAGAAGGCAGGCGAGGGGAGAAGGCAGGCGAGGGGAGAAGGCAGGCGAGGGGAGAAGGCAGGCGAGGGGAGAAGGCAGGCGAGGGGAGAAGGCAGGCGAGGGGAGAAGGCAGGCGAGGGGAGAAGGCAGGCGAGGGGAGAAGGCAGGCGAGGGGAGAAGGCAGGCGAGGGGAGAAGGCAGGCGAGGGGAGAAGGCAGGCGAGGGGAGAAGGCAGGCGAGGGGANCAGGAGAGCGGAGAAGGCAGGTCCGGGGAGAAGGCAGGTCCGGGGAGAAGGCAGGTCCGGGGAGAAGGCAGGTCCGGGGAGAAGGCAGGCGCGGGTGCCGATCTCTCCAATTTCGCCGCCAATCTAATGAGTCCCGGCACGAATCCCAGGAACCGAGTCCAGAGCGAGAGCAGAGCGAATCCAAAACACGAGTCCCAGAGCGTTTTCTGGTCACTCTGTTTCACGTTTCCCCAGACAGTGTGTCCAGAGCCAATATATCCCTGGCACGAAGTGCCCAGCCGGTCACAATTCCAGATCCCAGTGCGGGATTCCCCCACGGGTGAATACATGTGAAGGACTTCAGCTCCCGGCGGGAAGAATGAAGCCTTTTTACCTGTCCCCCCTCAAACAGCCCAGGGGGGAGGGGAAGGCAATTTCGCGCCTTTGTCTTCCCCCATTCAAACCCCGCAGATGGAGGTGGGGGAAGGGGGGTTTGGAGCACCCTACAACAACTAGGTTGGAAGGGACCTCTAGAAGTCGTCTTGTCCAAGCCCCCTGCAGTCAGCAGGGACATCCCCAACTAGATCAGTTTGCTCAGAGCCCCGTCAAGCCTGACCATGAATGTCTCCCCCAGAGATGGGGCCTCCACCACCTCCCTGGACAACCTGTTGCACTTACTCTTCCTCATTCCCAGTCTAAACCTGCCCTGGGTTTATTTTCAAGCCGCTGTCCCTTGCCCCAGTGCCACAAACAGCCCCTCCCCAAGCTTTCTTCTAGCCCCCCCTCGGACATTGAAGCTCTCCCCATCACAGAATGGTGGTGGGAGAAGCAGAAGCCTGTGTCCAGCAGGATCCATGGAGCCCCAACGCTGGGACTTAGCCTCTGCTGGGTCCTGAGCACCAGGACCTGCTTCACAGGAGCTCCTCTGCTCCTGCTCCATCTTCTGATGTGGTTTCCTAGGGCTGGGAGGAGAGGCAGTGTCTGCTGGTGGGGGATGAGTGTCCCCTCCTGACTCAAAGCCTTCGCTGCTCTTCCTGCTCCTCTCCGCGTCCGCGGCCGGTGGAGCAGCGTCTGAGTCAGGAGGGGACACTCGCTGAGTTGCCCTGGGGACAGATGCCTGTCATTAAGCTCCGTAATTACCCAGAGTGGCAAAGCAAAGGTGTGAAGATCAAACAAGATCAAACATCCCTGCGCCTGGCTGCAGCGCTCGGTGGGGAAGGGACAGAGCCGTTTCCTGCCGCTGAGCCCCGGGCAGGGCTTGCCCAGGATGTCACCCCCAGCTGTGTCACCAGGGTGTGGTGCTGGGCATGTTGGGGGGACGGTGGCACAGCCACCCGTGTGCTGCCAAGCTCGCCCGTGAGTGGCTTTGACGGTGGGGAAAGGTCAGCAGCCGGCGGTGCCCAGCTCTGCTCGGGGGTCAGGCAAGCTCCCAGGTGGGTTTGGGGACACCAGGGTGGCAGAGGTTGCCCAGATGTGGCACACTGGTGGGGTTCAGGGGCTGCCTGCATGGCTGGGGTGCTGGGGATTGCTTGGCAGACAGCACCAGTCATACCCTTCCTTGTGCAGGGGAGCCACCCACTGTGCCCAGGGCCACCAAGTCCTGCAGCAGAACTTCCTGGGGCAGCTCCAGGTCACCAGCTTGAGGCTGGGGCCATGTGGCCGCCCCAGACTCCTTGGGGAAGTCCTGCTGGACCCTCCAGCAGCTGGCACAGCTTGAGGGGACAGATTTTGGCACCTGTCCCCTGCTCAGTGTGAGCCGTGGGGTCTCTGGTGCTCCCTGGCACAGGGTGGGAGGCTCCTCAGGGCTTGGGCCAAGAGACTTTTACCCTCTGGAACTTGCTCTGGCAAGGAAGAACCTCACCTCTGGGTTTATTTTTGTTGATGTTGCAGCTCAGTTTGATGTTGCTGCCAGCTGGGCCCTTCCCAAACCCAGCTGCAGCTCCTCAACTGGAAGTATGTTTGAGGAGTGCCCCAGCTCACTCCCAGCACAGAGCTTTGGCCCAGGGACACACTGGGGGAGCAAAGTGGCTTCCCTCTGCCAGTGCTGGGACCCTGCTGGGTGCCCCAGCCCCATGCCCCTCCAGTGCCCCAGGACCAGTGGGGAAGGAGGCTCTGCAGATCCCAGCCTGGGTGCCAGAGCAGCACCACCCTGCCAGTGGGACAGTCCCAGCTGGCACCTGCTGGACAGGAGCAGCTCTTGGAGGTACTTCTGAAGCTGAGGGTGTCTGTGCTGGAGGGAGATGAAGCTGCTGCCACCATCCCCATGTGGCATCTCCAGATCCCAGGACAGCTCAGTTGGGCTTCATGCCCAGAGCTGAGCTACCAGAGGGACATGAGGGCTCCCAGAAGAGACACATGGGGATGGACAGTCCCAGGGACCTCCATCTCTGCCTGCATCTTGGCATGGGCAGCACCTGGGGCCTGTGTGACCTCCTCAGCATGGTGGTGACTTACAGCATCCTGATGTGGTGGATTAGTCTTGGCCAGGAGCTGGGAGCTGCCTTGGTGGAGGAACCCTGCAGCTGTGCTTTGGGCAATGTCCTGCCTTGCCCTGTGCTCGTGGGAGCAGAGGCCACCATGTGAGGGCAAGGCTGTGAGAAAAGCTGCCACCTGTCCCCAGGGGTGGCTCAGAGGAGGATGGTGTGGGAGAACAAGAAAAGGACATGACTGGAGGGTGCTGATTGTCCAGTACAGACAAACTGGTGTGGAGCTGCTGGGCTGGTGGCACAGCTGAAGCCATGGATTGGTGACTGAGTCCTGGGACCTGGAGCTGGGCTGTGGAGCTGACCTGTCTTGCAGGGGTAACTGCATCACAGTCTCAGTGAGACTAAAACCTGCAAGCCTGGGCCAGATGCCTCCAAAGCCTTCTTCAGGCAGATGCCAGCACAGTCCCACTTCAGCTGGGGGAGGTGGCTTTGGCTCTTACCTTGACTGGCATTTGGCACTCATTTCAGATCAGGCTTTGTGTGGTGTGGGTCGAAGCCCAGGTCCCTTCTTGCTGCCTGCTAAGTTGTGTGCCAGGGACTTGAGCCACCAGGGAGAAGCAGCCACTTGAGCACAATCATCTGAACTTCCTGTGGCATCACCTGCTGTGAGCCCACTCCTGTGAGTGGGCTGGGTGTGCTGGAAGGCAGATTTGTCCTTTGGTTGACCCAAAACTCTGAGAAGAGCCAGGGTTTGTATTTTGGAACCCTCTGCCTCACAAAAGGAGGTCAGCCCAGGGTACCTCCCCAGCACTGCTGGGCACAGGGCATCACATGCTGCCATCCCCCAGGACTCCTGGGTGGAGAGAGGAAGATGTTAGTGCTGAGCAGAGACTGAAAATCACAGAATCACAGAATGGTAGGGCTGGAAGGGGCCTCTGGAGGTCATCTAGTCCAAGCCCCTTGCCAGAGCAGGGTCGAATAGAGCAGGTCACACAGGAGCACATCCAGGTGGGTTCTGAATCTCTCTGGAGAAGGAGACTCCACAACCCCCCTGGGCAGCCTGCTCCAGGGCTCTGCCACCCTCAGATTAAAGTTCTTCCTCATGTTTAGATGGAACTTCTTATGTTCCAGTTTGTGCTCATTGCTCCTTGTCCTGTCACTGAACACAGCCTGGCCCCATCCTCCTGACCCTATCCTTGAAGTATTGATCAGCATTGATCAGATCCCCCCTCAGGCTGCTCCAGGCTAAACAGCCCCAAGTCTCTCAACCTTTCTTCATCACAGAGATCATCCAATGCCCTCAACATCTTTGTAGCCTTTTTTGTACCTTCTCCAGCAAGTTCCTGACTTGAACCAGGGAGCTGGACACAATACTCCAGGTATGGCCTCACCAGGGCAGAGTCTCACAGTCTCACAGTATGTCAGAGGTTGGAAGGAAGGTTGGAAGAGATNAGCCTTCTCTTCCCCAGACTAAACAGCCCCAGGGCTCTCAGTCTCTCTTCACAGGGAGATGCTCAAGTCCCCTAAGCATCCTCCTGGCTCTCCCTTGAACTCTCTCCAGCAGGTCTCTGTCTCTCCTGACCTGGGGAGCCCAAAACTGGACACAGGATTGCAGCTGTGGTCTCAGCAGGGCAGAGTAGAGAGGCAGAAGAACTTCCCCAGCCCTGCTGGACACCATTGGCTCTCTTGGCCACAAGGGTACATTGTTGTTCCATGCAGAGCTTGCTGTCCACCAGCACTCCAAGGTCTTTCTCTGTGGAGCTAGAGTGGGAGGAGAACCTCTCTCGACCTGCTGGCCACACTCTTGGTACACCCCAGGATGCCATTGGCCTTCTTGGCCACAAGTACATTTGGCTCTTGGTCATCCATGGTCCCCCAGGGCTCCCAGGTCTTTTTGCACAGAGCTGCTTCCCAGCAGGTCCTCCCTCACCTGCCCTGCTGCAGGAGGTTGTTCCTGCCCAAGTTCAGGACCCTTCATTTACCCTTCTTGAACTTCAGGAGGTTCCCCTCTGCCCAGCTCTCAGCCTGTCCAGGTCATGCTGGATGGCAGCACAGCCTGGTGGTGTCAGCCACCCCTCCCAGCTGTGTGTCATCAGCAAACTTGCTGAAGGGCCACTCTGTGCCTTCATCCAGGTGGTGGATGAAGATGATGAAGGTGCTGGGTATTCTGCCAGCCAGGCTCCAGCGATGGTGGAGCAGGTTCCTGGTGTGTGTTGGGCACCTGGTGCCCCTGGCAGCTTTTGCCTGGGGCTTTCTCAGATCTTTAACCCCAACAGGTTCTGGTTTGTGGGTGGGACCAAGCCCTTGCTGAAGCATCTCCCCCACCTGCTCTCCATGGCTGAAACTCTTCAGCCTTCCACGATGTTCTCTGCAGAGGTTCCCCAGGCCTGGCTGAAGCCAGCCCAGCAGGAGAGCTCCCCTTGTCCAGCTCCCTCTGGCCACTGTCAGCCTCCCTTGTCCCACTCTGCCCATCCCAGTGTCTGCAGGTCAGACACATCCAGCCCACAGATGCTTACCACCCAACAGAGCAGGAGGCAGCTTCACCCCTGGGTGCTCTGGAGGTGTCTACCTCCTTCCCCATCTCCAGGGCACCTACCTGCCCTTCACCACCCTGTGCCCCCTGCTGCATCTCTGCTGCTCAAGGACACAGGGACTGTGGCCAAGACACACATGGGAGCAAACCAGGGCAGGTGGAGCATCTTTCACTGAGGCTGACAGAACACTGGAGCAGGCTGCCCACGGGGGTTGTGGAGTCTCTCTCTTGAGAGGTTCCAAACCCACCTGGATGTGTTCCTGTGTGATCTGCTCTGGGTGACCCTGCTCTGGCAGGGGGGTTGGACTGGGTGAGCTTTTGAGGTCCCTTCCAGCCCCTGACATTCTCTGATTCTGTGATCTTTCAGAGGGTTGTAAAGTCAGGGGCAAGCCACCAAGGTCACAGTTTGAAAGCTCATCCAGTCCAAGCCCCCTGCCAGAGCAGGGTCACCTTGAGTAGGTCACCCAGGAACGCCTCCAGGTGGGTTTCCAAAAGGATCATTTTGGTCTCTCCTTTGTAGAAGGTGTAGGGAGAGTGGAGGTGTCAGGGTTGGGCATTAGCTGGCACCCTGGGCAGTGGCTGACTTTAATGGCCAGCCTTTGCCTCACGTTTGCTGTGTTGGCTTTCACAGCCTGCCCTGGGCTGGAGCTGAGGCACCATCAGGTGACCACCGAAGCTGCTGGCTGCAGGCAGGTCTCCAGCCACACCAGTGGCCAAGCCTCCCACTCCTTGGTTTTTCTCCTGTCTGATAACCTTCCCATGATGAAGGCATTCCCAGCCCAGCCTTTAGCTCCACAGCCAGCCTCCTCCAGGCATGTCTTCTGGGCAATGGCCTGGCTCAGGCAAGGGAAAGTGAGATCTTTATCACAGAACTGGCTGGAACCTTGCAATCACTGCCCAGGAGCTGCCTCTGTGCTGCCTCTGGCACTTGGATTGCTCCAAGGACTTTGTGGTGCAAGAGCCCTAAACCCTCAGCAGTTCAAGGGAGAGCTGCCACAGCCAGAGGGTTTCCTGGTCTCCTGCAAACATCCCCCAGTGTTTGCTGAGGGACACCTCCAGCACGTCACAGTTCCACCTCCTCCTTGTTTCCTTATGGCTCTGTTGATTACACTGGAGGCAACCAAGCATCTCCAGAGCTGCTTGCCTCAGCCTGCTTCTCATGCTGTTCCCAGGGGCTCACTGTGACACCAGTGACAGGGGAAATCCTGCCCTCAGGGTGCTTCATCCTCATTTCCATAAGGTCCCTGACCTGAGGAAGACAAATCCTTCAGGATGCCCAGGGACAGAGGAGAGCCCATGCCTGGGGCTCTTGTGAACCAGATCCAAGTCACCCCAACCTTGTCTCCTGCCTCAGTGCTCCCATCCCAGGTGACACAGCTGGTGAGCAAGCACCTAACAGCCTGAACTCCCTGGAGCATCCCTCTGCCACATCCCTCCAGCCCAGCACACACTGAGACCCCCACCTCAGTGCTGGGCAGCACATCCTGCTGGTGCCTGGGCCCAGGCACACTGGGCTCAGCTGGCTCCCCTCTCACTCTCCTTGGTGCTTTTATTGCTATCACTGATCCCAAGAGGAGGCAGGTGTTGTGCTAAGCCCCAGCCCAGCACCCTGGGAGGTGGACCTGCCCTAGGAGCAGTGCCCACTATGCTGTAGCTGTGCACAGGGAAGGAGAACAGACTGGAGTGCCCATGGCTGGCACAAGGGCTGGGCTCCAGGCATGCCCCTGGCCCAGAGCACCCACAGCTAGAGGTGGCACCAAGATGGGCACAGTCAGGCCAGTCAGAGCATGTTTAAGAATGATACAGACTGGGAGGGATGGTGGGGAGGAGGAGAGGTCTGGTGTGCTCTTTGCCAGCTGGGAACAGCATCCCAAAGGCAGCTTTCCACAGTCCCAACTCCACCAGGCTGGGAGGGAGGGCTGGAGCTGGACCCTGCTGGCACAAGTCACAGCAAGACTGAAGTGCATCTGGAGGGGGAACAGGAGCCAGGAGTGAGTGGTGCAGCTCCCCCAGAGATATGGGACCTGCACAGAGCACTGCCTGCCCCTCTGAGCAGAGCTGGGGTGGCCTCATGGTGCAGGAACTGGAAATGAGAGACTCTTCTGAGCCTGAGTCAGGCTGTTTGCCTTGCAGAAGGCACAGGGAAGCTGTCAGCAGTGGAGGTGATCTCCTCTCATGTCACAAACACCACCAGCCCCCAGTCATGACCACAGGCATCCCAGTGACCAGCAGCAATGGCTGGGCTCAAACCCTGCAGAGTCTGCAGCAGCCTGGAAGGTTCCTTCTGGGTCTCAGAGAGTCATTCTGAGGGTCACAGACAAAGCAATGCTTGTGGGAAGCAGATCAAACAGGGGTGTGTGTGTACTCTGGCCACACTGCTCCACAGCAGCTTTGTGCCCCTGCAGCCAGAAGAATGAGGCATTTAGGTTGTTTTATCAGTTGGGAGCAAATAGCACATTTTGCTCTCAGCAGAGCACATCCCTGAAGGCAAACAGGGCTGGGGCTCCTCCACAGGAGGACAAGGGGCAGTGGGGACCAGCTGGAACCCAGGAGGCTCCACCTCAAGGAGGAGAAACTTCTTTGGTGTTAGGCTGCTGAGCCCTGGAGCAGGCTGCCCAGAGAGGTTGTGGAGTCTCCTTCTGTGGAGACTTTCAAGCCCCCCCTGGGTGTGTTCCTGTGTGCCCTGCCCTGGGTGCCCCTGCTCTGGCAGGGGGGTTGGACTGGATGGTCTCCAGAGGTCCTTCCCAACGTTCTGTGGTTCTGTGACACCAAAGACTAAGAGTGGGTGCTGCAGTGGGCCAGGCACAGCACAGCCCTTCCAGGTCCTGCACTGCTCCACCCTTGGGCACCATGCTGCCTGTGTTTTAGCAGTCCCCTTTGTGGGGGTCATCCGAAGAACCTTCAGGGCTGCTCTGTGTGTGGCAGGAGCCAGGCTGCTGTCAGCTTGCCAGTGGCCAGCCAGGGCAGCATCACCTAGGAGAGGGGAAGGGCAGGGATGAGCATCCTCCCTCCTGGAGTGCTAGGGTGGAGGGAGAAGAGGCTGGTCCTGCCCCTGCTGCAGGAGGAGGTAGACACTCAGGTAATTATCTAATGAGCTAATGAAGGGTCCTCTGTGGCACCCTATGAAGGGAGCAGGTGTGGGTGGAACAGGGGGTGCCATGTGCTGGGGACATGCTGCAGTCTGGGAAGAGGTTCTCCTGGTCCCATGGAGGCTCACAGGCTCTGCCTCCCCCCAGCCCCAGCTGTAGCTGCCTGAAGGTGTTGCAGGGAGAGCTTTGTCAACACAGTGCTGAGGCCATTGCCAGTGGCTTGTCACACTTGTCAGCTCTGCTCCTTCCAGGTGGCACTGCCCCTGCCAGACAACCTTCAGCCCTGGCACATGGGCCCCAGGAAAGAAGGTGCTGGCAGAGAGAGACCAAGCTGTGTGGTGTGGCTGACAGGCTGNCAGCAGGGCCAGGGAGGGGATTCTCCCCCTCTGCTCCACTCTGCTCAGACCACACCTGGAGCTCTGTGTCCAGTTCTGGAGCCTCTGTTCCAGGAAGGATCTGGAGGGGCTGGAAGGTGTCCAGAGAAGGGCCATGAGGATGAGCAGAGGGCTGGAGCTGCTCTGCTCTGGAGACAGCCTGAGAGAGTTGGGGTTGTGCAGTCTGGAGAGGAGAAGGCTCCCAGGAGATCTTCTTGTGGCCTTTCAGTATCTGAAGGGAGCTACAAGAAAGCTGGGGAGGGACTTTTGAGGGTGTCAGGGAGTGGATCCAAGCTGGAAGAGGGGAGATTCATATTGGATGTTAGGAAGAAATTCTTCCCCATGAGGGTGGTGAGACACTGGCACAGGTTGCCCAGGGAGGTGGTGGAAGCCTCATCCCTGGAGGTTTTGAAGGCCAAGCTGGATGTGGCTCTGAGCAACCTGCTCCAGTGTGAAGTGTCCCTGCCCAGGGGGTTGGAACTGGATGGTCCTTGAGGTCCCTTCAACCCTAACAATTCAATGAGGCTGTGTCCCTGTCCCCAGCCAGGGGAGCTCAGATTCCTGCAGCTCTTGCTGGATTTCAAGGAGGAATCACAGAAATGTTTGGGTTGGAAAAGCTCATCCAGCCCAGCCACCAACCCAGCACCACCATGGCCAATAAGCCATGGACCCCAGTGCCATGGCCACACCTCTCTGGACTCCACCACCTCCCTGGGCAGCCTGTGCCAATCTCTGACCACTCTTAATTCAGAGAAATTGTTGCTAATCTCTAGTCTAAGATTGGATCTAAGAGGAAAGCTACAGCAAACAGAAGAGCTCCCTTGCAGCCAGGGTGTCCTTTAGCCATCCACCCAGAGCTGCAGTGCCCCTGGCAGGCCTTTGGCACCCAGAGCAGCTCTCTGGTCAAGGGCAGTGCTGGTGGAACTGGTTCTCCTGCTTTTGCACCTGCTCATGCCCTCCCCAGAGGGAGGTGGAGGCTTAGGACCCCAGGAGGTGGATGAAGGGCTCCTGGCCCCACTCATGGCTGCACGGTGTGGGAGGGCAGACATCTGCCCAGAACTGGTGCACCACCAACTGCTCTCATGGAGGACAGAGCACCACCAGGTCCATCTGCCTGTGGTCTGCTCAGAGCTGCCCACAGGGTGCTCTCATCAGCTTGGTGCCCATCTCAGGAGCTGGGCTGAAGCTGGTCCTGCTGTCCTTGCTAGGACAACATTCATGAAGTTGGGAGGCTGAGGGCTCCTTCAGCTCCACATCACCAGGGCTGTTCCAGGACCCTCTTGGAATGAACACAGCTCCCTGGGAGATCAGATCTCTGAGGTGAGGCCACAGATCAAAACTGGGACCACGAGGCCATGTGTCCCTGTGGCAGCACTCAGCCCACCTGTCCCAGTGCCTTCCTCCACTCACCGTGGCCATGAGGAGTCCACAGGTCTCAGTAGCCACAGTGGTGGCCCTGGAAGCACTGCAGAGCTTGCATTGACCACAGCTGCACTCAGCCTCCTACTGGGACAAGCTGCAGGCTGGCTGCAGACCAGGGGTACTCCCATCCAGCCCCTGCCATGCACCATGGGCAGCTGCTGCAGTGCCAGCTCAGTCCCACCAAGGTCTGTCCCTCACTGAACTCAAGTGGGCCAGGGCTGTTCCAAGCTGGGTTTGACCCAGACTGGTGGTAGTAGGTTTGTCCAAGGGCTGAGCCTGGCAAAGAGACCCAGATTCCTGGGAATGGAGACAGAAACAGCAGCTCATAGGGTCTGGCTGCCTGGGATGAGCAGAGGGAATCACCACAAACTGAGGAAATCCACAGCCTCCTCCCACTTGAGGGTTCCTCACCTGTCCTTTAGCCCAAGAAGCCATTAAGATATCATCACAGGAGCTGTCCTCTACTGCAGGTGGGTGAGGAGTCACAGAATCAAGGATATTGTGTGGCTTGGAGAAGCCCTCTAAGATCATCCAGTCCAACCATCAACCCAACACCACCATGGCCACTAGACCATGGCCCCAAGTGCCATGGCCACACGTGTCAATACCTCCAGGGATGGGAACTCCACCACCTCCCTGGGCAACCTGTGTCAGTGTCTCACCACCCTCATAGGGACAACTTCTTCCTAACATCCATTCTGAATCTAACCACTTCTAGTTTTGCTCTGTTCCCCCCACTCCTATCACTCCCTGACACCCTCAAAAGTCCCTCCCCAGCTTTCTTGTAGCTCCCTTCAGATCCTAGAAGGCCACACGAAGGTCACCTTGGAGCCTTCTCTTCTCCAGACTGCACAACCCCAACTCTCTCAGTCTGTCCTCATAGCAGAGCAGCTCCAGCCCTCTGCTCATCCTCATGGCCCTTCTCTGGACACCTTCCAGCACCTCCAGATCCTTCCTGGAACAGAGGCTCCAGAACTGGACACAGAGCTCCAGGTGTGGTCTGAGCAGAGTGGAGCAGAGGGGGAGAATCCCCTCCCTGCCCTGCTGGCCACACTTCTCCTGCTGCAGCCCAGGCTCTGCTTGGCTCTCTGGGCTGCAAGTGCTCACTGCTGGCTCCTGCTGAGCTTCTCCTCCCCCAGCACCCCCAAGTCCCTCTCCTCAGGGCTGCTCTCCAGCCAGTCCCTGCCCAGCCTGGATTTGTGCTTGGGATTGCTCTGACCCAGCTGCAGGACCTTGCCCTTGGCTTTGTTGAACTCCATGAGGTTGTCTTGTGCCCAGCTCTGCAGCCTGTGCAGGTCCCTCTGGATGGATCCCTTCCCTCCAGCCTGTGCAGGTCCCTCTGGATGGATCCCTTCCCTCCAGCCTGTGCAGGTCCCTCTGGATGGATCCCTTCCCCCCAGCCTGTCCAGGTCCCTCTGGATGGATCCCTTCCCTCCAGTGCTGCTGCACCACACAGTTTGGTGCTGGTGGTGAACTTGCTGAGGGTGCCTCAGTGCCACTGCCCATGTTGCTGAAAAGTTGTCAAACAAGCCTGGTCCCAGCACCAGCAGATGAGCAGAGGAGGCTCTGGGCTGAGCCCTGGCTGGCTGGCAGCAGGGGAGGGCACAAGCAGCCAGCTCAGTGCATGGTGCAGGCAGGTGTGACCTGGGACAGAGAGCACCCAGGGGCTGCTGCATGCCAGAGTGGCACCTGCAGTGCAGGTGGCTGGAGCTTGGGAAGCAGCATCCCTGCAGCCACACGTGAGGAGGCTTCCCCAGAGCTTCCCTTCCAACATCGCTGACTCAGCTGAGATAAGGCAGCTGGGAACTGAGCCTGTCCATCGAGGTCACCCTCCTGGCAGCCCTGATCAGCCTCTTATCAGGGAGATGAATCAGCAGGGAGCAGCTTCACTCCATTGCCCCATGTCCATCAGCCCCCCAAGTCCCAGGGCAGGCTGCCAGGGTCTGTGCCTGGGCTGTGATGCCCAACCTGTGACACTGAGCCTCCAACACATGCTGGGAGCACTGGGAGGCTGTGGTGGCACTGGGGGCTGTGAGGACCTGAGTCCTCCTCATTGCCTGGCTCTCTTCAGGGTCCCCATGTCTGCAGGGACCTCCAGCCCAGGAGCAGCTCAAAGCTGGGTCACACACAGGGAAGAGGTGACCACAATCTCAGCTGGACCATGGCCCCCTTGGGCCCTGGCAGAGCTCAGCCAGAGCCATCCTCCTCCTCAGCCTGATTCTCCTCCTCATAAAGGCACCTCCCCTGTGTGTGAGAGCAGGGCACTGGAACCTCTCACCCTCAGCTCTCACAGACCTTAGAGAGACTGGGGATGGAAACATTCAGCCTGGTGAGGAGAAAGAGCAGAGCTATGTGAGTGTGCTGTGGTTCAGCTGGCAGGCAGCTCAGCACCACACAGCCCTGCACAACTCCTCACCATAGTGAGAGGGGCAGAGAAGCGGGAAAAAAGAACTAAAATTTGTGGGTTGGGATAAGAACAGTTTGACAAGACAGAAAAGGAAGGAGAAAGAGGGCTGGAGAACCTCCCATGTGGGGATAGCCTTGAAGGAGTTGGGGCTGTTCAGCCTGGAGAAGAGAAGGCTTCAGGGAGACCTTCCAGATGCCTTCCAGTACCTGAAGGGACTCCAGGAGAGCTGGGGAGGGACTTGTGACAAGGGCTGGGAGTGCCAGGATGAGGGACACTGGCTTTGAGCTGGGAGAGGGGAGATTGAGACTGGAGATGAGGAAGCAATTGTTGAGAGTGAGGCTGGGGAGACACTGGCACAGGTTGCCCAGGGAGGCTGTGGCTGTCCACTCCCTGGAGGTGTTGAAGGCCAGGCTGGATGAGGACTTGAGCAAGCTGGGCTGGTGGGAGGTGTCCCTGCCCATGGCAGGGGGTTGGAACTGGATGATCTTGAAGGTCTCTTCCAGCCCAAACTGTTCAATGTATCTATGAAAATAACAGTAAACAAAAATGATGACGAAGGAACCAGAGGATGCAAACCAAGTGGTGCCCAATGCTCACCACCTGCTCACCACCTGCTGACCAGTGCCCAGCCAGCTCCCCAGCAGCAGCCCACAGCCAGCTTCCCCCCAGTTTCTGTACTGGGCATGGTGCCCTACGGTTTGGAACATCCCTTTGGCTGCTTTGGGTCAGCTGTCCTGGCCATGCCCCCTCCTGGCTTCTTGTGTCCCCCCAGCCTGCTGGCTGCTGGGCTGGGCTGGGAAGCTGGAAAGTCCTGAGTGTCAGACAAGCAGTGCTTAGCACCAGCTGGAACATCAGCACCTTATCAACCTGCCCTCACTCCACCAGCTGCTAGGACAAAGTTATTTGTGTCCCAGCTGAGCCCAGGAGGGTGTAAAAGCAGGAAGAAGCAGGGGACAAGGGTTAGAAGCAGCTCATTGCTGCAGGGCTCCTGTGAGTGACTGCATTCAAAGGAGGAGGAGGAACTAATTGCCTGCAGATAAGGTGTGGAGAAGACACCAAACTGAGCCTTAAACACAGAGGTGAGACAAACAGAGAGCTGGTAGTGAAGGCTTTGCCTGAGGCTAATGAGGTCTGAGAGCAAGTGAGGGGGAAAGGATTTTCAGGCAGTGCCCACTTCCAGAGGGCATAGAGGGCAAGTCTGAGCTGGATTTGCTGTGGGCAGCAGAGGATCCCAGAGCCACAGCAAGGACTGGCAAGGAGCTGGGAGCAGGTCTGGGAATGCAGGTGAGCTGCCCTTGCTCCTGTCCTGGACATCAACCCACCTGCCCCTCCCCCAGTGCCTCTCCCTGGGGGGCTGCAGTTTCCCTGCTGTCCTCTCTTCTGTGCAGTGTTTCCTTCACTCCTCCTCCACCTGAGCCTTCCCAGCAGTGCTGAGCTGAACCCGAGTGGGTCCTGGAGGGCTGTCGTGGGTCTGAGCAGAGCCCTTCACAGCTGTGCCAGGATGCTCAGGCAGCCCAACCTCTCTTCCCTCCAGCCTCCCCTCTCTTAGCCTGATGTTGCTTTTCCCAGGGAAGGATCCACTTGTCCACCAGGATTTCTGAGGTCCATAGCTTGAGAAAGTGCCAGCCTGGGGACATCTCCCAGAGCAGCTCTCCCTGGTTCCCAGCTGGTGGTGTCCAACCACCTTTCTCCTGTGCTTGTGTTTGCAGGAGCCTGCACCACAATGTTTGGTGACAAGAAGCACTTCAGCAGGGCCATTGCTGGGGCACTGGTGGCACTCTCCTTCATTGCCCTTGTTCTCAGCCTGGTGAGGGTTGAAGATGTCACCCTGCCACCTGCAGTCAAGGTGAGCCCAAAAGAAGGCCTGCAGAGCCTAATGACCTTGGGCAGGTGCTCAGGGCAGCAGCTGCCCCTTGGGGTCAGGAGCTGAAGGGGGTAGCTGGGTGGTAGCTGGGTGGTAGCTGGGTGGGTGTTTTCTACCCATCTCAAGATGCAGGCAGAAGAAACACAGCCTGGACACCTCCATGGCAGAGGGGAAGCCTCCTCTGAAACCAGCCACCATGCTCTGTGCTTGCTGTGTTTTGAGGAGATTGCCTGGGGGCACAGTCCTGTCCCACTCCCTCTGCCCTGCCAGGGCACCACACCACAGGGTGATAGATCTTTGTTCCTGCCAGCTCCCACCAGCCCATCCTAACCCTCTGAGGGCACAGCATGAGCAGCATGGCTCCTCCCCATCCCTCTCCTGCAGCTTGGCATCTCAGCCTGGCTGCTGGAGAGGGCTGGCAGGGTGCTAGGGTGAGATGGAGAGGCACACAGCTGAGCCCTCCTGCCAGTCCTTGCCCAGGCTGGGTGCAGCCATGGGGGGTGTGAGAGCTGCTGTCCCCAAGGTGGGGCCAGTGTAGACACAAAAGGGGTGTGACCAAGAATGAAAATAAAGCAGCATGAGGAAATGGGCAATAAAATGTGTGTGAGCTGGCACTGCCCCACTGACCTCAGCAGAGGGAATGCAAAGCTCCTTCAGCTGCCATGAGCAATGCCCATGCTAGGGCATCACTGCCACCACTCAGCTCTGCCACAGTGCAGGTAACTGCACCTTGGACAGATGGTTTTGGAGGCATGCTCTGGCCTCACAGCCATGGTGGGGCCAGGGGCAGGCTGCTGCTTGTGCCACCAGTGTGATGCTGTGGTTTTGCCTTCCAGTATGGGCTGGTGTTTGATGCAGGCTCGTCCCACACCTCTCTGTTTGTCTATGAGTGGGATTCAGACAAGGAGAACAGCACTGGTGTGGTCAGCCAGACCTTGGCCTGTGATGTCCAGGGTCAGTATCCCCTGCCAGGGGCTCTTTAATGTGGTGGGTGGGAGGACCTTCCTCTTACTGGCCTGGCCATGCTGGGCAGCTCTGCCCCTTGGGCTGTCACTGCTGGCAGGGTGGGGAGCCCCAGCTGCAGGCAGGGAGGTCCCTGCCTCCCCACTGGCTTTGCTCATGGTTGGAGGACCCTCAGTGCCATGTAGTGCCCATGGGTTTGGTGGGACTGAAGCACCTTGATGTTACTCTGGATTTTCATTCCTCCACTTTGGACTGCCCCAGCTGCTGTCCTGCCTGTGGAAGGTGCCAGCCACAGAGCTGGAGACACTGCTGAAGGCACAGGAGAGGGGGGGAAGCCAAAGGAGAGGAACCTAAGTGTGGGTCAGTCAGATCCCAGGGGACCAGGGGACCCTGGAGGTGCCCCCTGTGTGTCTGAGAGGTGGCAGACTTCACTGCCCTGTGCCCTCTTGCTCCCAGACCCCTGTCCCCTGCTGTTGCTGTTGGCCTGTCCCAGCCTGACTCTCTTCCAGGGCAGGGCATCTCGAGCTACGCCAGCGACCCCCCAAAAGCAGGAGACTCCCTGAGGGAGTGCCTGGAGCACGGCCTGGAGGCTGTTCCTGCTGCAGAGCAAAGGAATGTCCCTGCCTACCTGGGAGCAACAGCAGGCATGAGGCTGCTGAGGTATGGCTGTGGGGCACAGGGCCACAGGGCAATGACTGAGCTGCAGAGAGCCTCTGCCAGGACACAGGATCCTGCCAGGCCAAGGGATCCCAGCTCTCAGGCTGCTGTGACCAAGTGACTGAGCCCTGGGGAGAAGGCAGCCCCCTGGGGACACATGGGTGACTGAGCTGTCCTGAGCCATTGGCCCTGGCACAGAGGAGCTGCTCAGAGCTCTCTGTTGGCATCCAGGACCCCCACCCCATGGTGCTGCATGCCCAGTTCCAAGCAAAAAGTGCTTCTCAGAGCTGTCTGTTTGCTCTTCACTCTTCCTTCAGCACCAGGGAGTTGAGATGCCACCAGGGGGTCTGCCAGGGGTCACCCAGCCCAGGTGGATGGGTGCTGGTGGGGGGAGCAGGGCAGAGGTAGGAGGCAAAAAGGTGCTGCAGGACCTGCCCTTACCTTTCACCTGCCCGTGCTAGCTCTCTCTCAATGTCACCCTTGCTTTCATGGGTCTTGGTTTTATGGTTGTAGATACCTAACAATTCCTGTGCCCTGCTGGTCACATCCCTTCCCTGGGAAGATGCCAGGTCATAGCCTGAAGGCTACCTGTTTCAGTGAGTGAGCACATGCCTGCAGCTCCCTCCCCACTCAGAGGTCTGAAACAGGCTGGCCCCTTCCCAAAGGACTCTCCCAAGCTCAGCAAACAGCCCTGGCTTGGGTGCAGTCTGTGGGTGATGCTCAAACCCGGGTCTGCAGAACAATCCCCCCTGGCCTCCAGCACTACAAAGATGGGAAAGGGTGGCCTGGAAGAGCTGTGTGTGCCTGGGATGAGGCTGCACTGGAAGGAAGGGACTGCTCTTGCTCCTAGATTTGTGGAGCCAAGGCTCGACAGCTGGGATTTGTGCTNAAAAAAAAAAAAAAAAAAAAAAAAAACCCAGACTGTTTCCCTGTGTCTCCTCTGAAGTGCTGGTGTAGCTGGAGATGTGTCCTGACCTCTGAGTCCTCCCTAGGGAACAGAACAGCTCAGCAGCTGCTCAGGTCCTGGCTGAAGTCACCAAAACCATGCAGGAGTACCCAGTGGCTTTCAAAGGGGCTCAGATCCTTACAGGAGAGGAGGAGGCAGCTTATGGCTGGATCACCACCAACTACCTGCTGGACTCCTTCACCAAGGTAGGAGCAGGGTGAAGCACTCCTTGCTTAAGACAGCTTCTCTCATCTTCCTTCAGCTTGCTTAGCGCAGAAAGCAAGCTCAGGGTTCATCTTCTGGGACCAGGGGAAGCAGCCAATTCTCCCCTGGCTTCCTACAGTGAAAGAGGAGGAGAAATCAGGAGTGGGAGGGTCTCTGCTAAGAGCTAAGCACACATCTCTGCACCGTGTGGTCTCCTGGGACAGCAGGGTTGGCTGTGCAGCCCTGTCTGCTCCTGCTGGGCTTTGTCTCTCTGCCCTGGGTCTCTCCATGTCCATGTGCCCCCTGCCCCTTTTTCTCTCCATGTCCATGTGGCACTGGGAGACTCCAGCTCGGGCTCAGTGTGCCAGTCTGAAGGAAGCTTGAACCAAACCTCTTTCCTTCCACCCTCTACCCCACGTGAGAGCTGTGCTGGCACTGTCAGGCCCCTGAGCAGGCTGCTGGAGGAGCTCTGTCCTTCCCCTCGCCCCCCTGCAGCCCACTCTTTAGGAAGAGCAGCTCCTCCAAGCCAGGTCCCCAGCAGCACTTTGTTCTGGGCAGCAGAGACTCAGGGCCACGTGAGCCCAGAGCACATGGGCACATCCTGCCCAGCAGGCAGCTCAGTCTGTGTTGTCTCTGGCTCTGACAAAGGGCAGGGCTGGTTGGGCAGGAAAGGCAGCAGGGCCTGGCATGTGGAAGTGACTGAACCAAGCACCTGTTGGGGTTAGCAGCAGAACCCTCCTGGGCTGCTATGGGCTGAGAACTTTGCTCAGGGCAAGCCAGCCCAGCTTGGCACTACTCCTCTTCCTCTCCTCTCTCTCCTGGGCAGTACTCCCCCAGAGCACACACCTGGCTTCATCCAGAGGCAGCCAACATCCTGGGGGCACTGGATCTTGGAGGAGCATCCACTCAGATCAGCTTCATGCCCGAAGGTCCAGGGGTGAACTGGAATGAATCCTCCACATTCACACTGTATGGCTTCAGCTACAGCATCTACACCCACAGCTACCTCTGCTATGGGCAGAACGAGATGCTGAGGAGATTGGCAAAGGAGCTGATTGTGGTGAGAGGGCAGCTGGGGGGTAACTGACTCCGGTCTCAAGGTGCCAACCAAGGGCTGCTTAATGCATCAGTAAGAGGCACCAGCAGGGACTGAGAGCAGGTACAGAGCCCTTGCAGCATGGTAGGCAGGTGTGGAGAGAAGCTTGGGAGCAGCAGAAGGGGCAGCTCAGGAGAGATCTGGCTCTGCACAGCTGCCTCACACAGGGTACAGAAAAGGCAGGGCCAGGCTCTTCTCAGGGGTGCAAGGTGCCAGGACAAGAGGCAGTGGGCACAGGCTGGCATGCACAAGCTGCCAGATTCAGGGGAAAAGATTTTCCCAATAGGAATGGTCAGATGCTGGAATAGGACCCAGGAGGATGTGGAGTTGCCATCCTTGGGGATATTCAGAACATGATGGGACAAGGCTCTGAGCAACTTGACCCAGCTGGTAGTGCTTTAAGGAGGGGGTTGGCACGGGAGCCCTATAGCACCCCCTGAACCTCAGCTGCTGTGTGGCTGCACAGACCTGAGCAAAGCAATCCAGAGATCTTTCTCAGGTCAGAGGGGAAAAGGGAGCTGCACTTGGCAGGAGATGCAGCATGGTGAGCCAGAAGGGATTGCTGGTACTGCACAACTAGGAGGGTGCCAGGTGGTGTCCCTGGCTGGGGCTAGAGCTAAAGAGAGAGCTGGAGCTGGGGTGGAGAGGACTTTGCACACCTCAAATCATGATGCTGCTAGACAGGGGAGAGACAGGCTGGGACCCTGGCACTGGGCTGCTGTGGGAGAAGGAACGAGACAAAGCAGAGAGGGCTCAGGCTGGGGCTGCAGGTGGCCAGCAGGACCAGGATTAAGCAGCAGAAGGTTTTTCCTAGCTGAAGAGTTGGGAGGTGCCTGCAGCAGTGGCTCTGCAGGGAGTGCTGGGGGGCACTCTGCCCGCCGAGAGGGTCAGGGGGAGGCTGCAGGCTGACATTTTGCTGTCCCCAGGAGTCACCCTCCAGGACACGAGTCGCTCACCCCTGCTACCCCAAAGGCTACACTGAAACCATCTCGCTGTCTTCCTTCCGCACCAGCCCCTGCACGGAGCGCGGCGACCCGCGCCTGGCCCTGCCTGACAGCAATGTGACCCTGGAGGGCAGGGGCGATGCCAGCGGCTGCCTGGCAGCCGTCAAGAACCTCTTCAACTTCTCGGCGTGCGGCCAGCGCCGGGACTGCACCTTCGATGGTGTCTACCAGCCCCCGGTCCGGGGCCAGTTCATCGTAAGGCGAATCCTGTGCCCCCTCATCCCCTCCCACCTCTGCAGTGCAGCGTGGCCCCGGCTGCTGCAGTGTCCCCAGGCTGTGATGTCCCTGCTGCCATGGTGTCCCCAAGTGCTGTGGTGTCCCTGGGTGCTGTGATGTCCCCAGGTGTTATGAGTGTCCCCAAGTGCTGTGGTGTCCCCAGGTGTTATGAGTGTCCCCAGGTGCTGTGATGTCCCCAGGTGTTGTGATGTCCCCAGGTGTTATGAGTGTCCCCAAGTGCTGTGGTGTCCCCAGGTGTTATGAGTGTCCCCAGGTGCTGTGATGTCCCCAGGTGTTATGAGTGTCCCCAGGTGCTGTGATGTCCCCAGGTGTTATGAGTGTCCCTGGGTGCTGTGGTGTCCCCAAGTGCTGTGATGTCCCCAGGTGTTATGAGTGTCCCCAGGTGCTGTGATGTCCCCAGGTGTTATGAGTGTCCCCAAGTGCTGTGGTGTCCCCAGGTGCTGTATCCCTGCTGGAGCTCAACAGCATTTCTGTCTCTTGCCTTCCAGGCCTTCTCTGCCTTTTACTACAACTTCAAGTTTCTCAACCTGACCAAGGGGCAGCCGCTGACCACTGTCAGGGACACCATCCAGCACTTCTGCACCAGGAGCTGGGAAGATGTACGTTCCAGTGGGAAGCTCCAGGGAAGCTTCACAAGCAATGGGGTCCTGGAGTAGGGAAAGGGAAGCAAGAGCCAGGACCACCCTGCACCCACCTGTGGGGGCCCTTCTTGTTCATGGGGCAGCCAGGGTGGGTAAAGGCAGCAAAGTCTCCCCTCCAGCACTGGAGCTGGAGGTGGGTCTGTAGCACTGCAGGATGGTGAGAGGAGAGTCAGCTGCTGGCACCACTCTGGGTCAGATGGGGATGGATAAGGCCAAGAGCTGTGCTGGGACCACCATGGTGCACAGACCAAGAGCTCCTTGCACAAGAGGGCTGGGCTGGGAGAATCTGACTCTCCAGTGTGTCTCCCCTCTTCCACCTGGAGTGTAAAACCTCCTCAGAGGAGCTGCCCTGTGTGGACAGGTTCACAATACCTGCCTGGTCCAGAACGCTTCCTCTGGCTGCTGGTGAATGCAGAGCCATTGGCCCTTGTGGAGCAGTCCTCAGGGCATTATCCCTGCATGGAAACTGCCTGCAAATAACTTCCCTTCCTCCCCAAACATGTCCCCACCCCAGCTGTCTGCCAGCTACCCTCGAGAGAACCCTGCACGGCTGCCCAAGTACTGTGCCAACGCCAACTACATCCTCACTCTGCTCCTGGATGCCTACAAGTTCAATGAGACCAGCTGGAACAACATCTTCTTCCAGATGAAGGTAGGCAGCAAACCCAGGCTGCAGGCAGCTGCAGGGGAGGAGAGCCAGCCACAGGCTGCTGTGAAAGCCCTCCGTGCCCCATGCCCCACCTGGGCCGTGCCAGGGTGGAGGCCCAGGGCTAACTCCTGTCCCCTCTCTCCCTGGGCAGGCAGGGAGTGCTGACTTTGGCTGGACACTGGGTTACATGCTGAACCTCACCAACATGATCCCAGCAGAGGCCCCAGCATGGGTGAAGGGGCAGGTTCCTTCCCTGTGGGCTGCAGCTGTGGCCTTCATCGTCCTCACCCTCGCCCTGGGGCTTGCTGCCCTGCTCCTGTCCTTCTGGCTGTAGGAGCCTGGCTGCCTTTGGGAGCTCAGCAGCAGCACGTTGAGGCTGGGGGACTTGGAGGGCTGTCTGCACCCCGGGGCCCTGCACTCCTGCAGCAGGACTGGCAGCCTGAGGCCATGGGAACCTCTACAGTGCTGAAGAATGGAGGTCTGGCCTCCCATGGGACTGCCCCTCACATGCAGACAGGCACCACGTGAGGTTTCCAGAGGAGATTCACTCTCATGGAGATCTGCTGGGATCAGCCTACATACCACAGGAACTCCAGCCATGCCTGTCTGCCCCCTGACACCACAATGCCAGTTACAGACATGGCATCCACCCCACCAGCTGGCACATGAGGCTGTGGAGAGGCAGCCTGGCCATGGAGGAGCTCCCTGAGTGCCAGAATGTAAGTGCCTGTGGGGACGGGGTGCTTCTTGTGGTGCTGGGTCTGACCACAGCTGCCAAGGGCCAGGCAGGTCCCTGCCAGGTGTGCCAGGGTGAGGTCATGCGGTACCCCAGCTGGGTCTCCTGAGGATATGTCGTTTGGGCTACCTAATGGTCTTGGAGACAGAAAGCAAACTGAGTGTCCAAAGTCAGACCCATGGTCCCTGCCTCCCCAGAGGGCCCAGCTCAGCTCAGCACAGCTCATCATCTCATCCTCATCTTCCTTTCCTTCTGGGATAGAGGGTTCCATGTTGCTCAGTGCCTTCCTGGAGATCACAGTGTCCTGACAGCAGAAGGCCTGGACACAGAATCACAGAATATTAGAAGTCATAGAATCATAGAAGTGACCTCCAGAGAGGGCTGAGCCCAACTCCCTTGCCAGAGCAAGATTACCCAGAGCAGGGTGACCCAGGGCAGCGCACACAGGAGCCCATCCAGGTGGGCACTGAAAGTCTCCATAGAAGAAGACTCCACAACCTCTCTGGGTAGCCTGCTCCAGAGCTCCAGCACCCTCACCATAAAGAGTCTCCTTGTGTTGAGGTGGAACCTCCTGGGTTCCAGCTTGTACCTGTTTTCCTTGTCCTGTCCCTGGGCACCCCCAAGCAGAGCCTGGCACCTTCATCCTGACCCCCACCCCTCAGATGTTGATAGACATTGATCAGATCCCTCTCAGCCTTCTCCTCTCCAGATTAAACAGCTCCAGGGCTCTCAGCCTTTCTTCACAGCAGAGATGTTCAAGTCCCCAATCATTCTCAGCCTCTGCTGGGCTCTCTCCAGTAGATTCCTGTCTCTGGAGTTGGGGAGCCCCAGACTGGAGCCAGTATCCCAACTGTCTATAAAAGGCCTCACTGACAACTTCCTTTTGGTTTGGTGGTCTGCAGTAGACCCTCACAACAGTGTCCCCCATGTTTGACTGTCCTTTGACTCTCACCCACAAGCTTTCAACACTTTGGGTTAAGCTCAATGCATTCTAGCTGCTCACTCACACAGGGAGCATCTCCAGCACCTTGTCTTGTTGTCTGTCCTTCCTAAAGAGGACAGAGCCGTCCAGGACAACATTCCAGCCATGGCTGCTGTCCCACCCTGTCTCTGTGGCTGTGAGGAGCTCGTAGCCCTGTGCCTGCACCCAGGTTTCATCCTCTGTGCTCCCCATGGTGCACAGACACTTCAGAGACTGAGTGGAGCAGGAAGTGTAGAGGCCCTTCAGCTGCACTGTCACCATGTCCCCTTTTGAGACAAACACCCCTGAAGTCCCTTGAGGTGTTTCCCTGTTGGCTGCTACTAGCTCAGGAGCCCCTGGCTCCATGAGACTTTGGCCATGTTGCTGTGTCCCCAGCATGCCTCAGGGCAGTGTGCTGAAGGCCCTGACTAGCCCCTGTCCCACCACCCCTGGTGTGTGGTCCCACAGCTTGTCACATAAAAGCCTGATGCTGTTATCCCCCCTCCCCCTTCACCCCTAGTTCAAAGCCCTGTCCATCAGCCCTGCAATCTCCTGGCCAAGGACCCTCTTACCCTTTGAGAAAGCTCCCCTGGTTGATGCCAGCACTCCTGGTCACACCACAGATGAGGAACCCAAAGCTGTGGTTGTGGCAGCAGGCAGGGAGCTGTGTGCTAGTGGACTGGATGTGACTCTTCATTCCAGAGTCACCCCCTGAGACTGGAAGAACAGAAGGAAAGTTGCCCCAGGATCTCTCACCACTCACCCCAAGGCCCTAAAGTCTCTTTGAATTGCTCTTGGGCCTTGCTCCTTGTCTACCTACATGCAGGATCAGCAATGGGGAAGAGCCAGAGGCCTGCACCAGGCTAGGAAGTTTTCTAGTGAGGTCCCTAACCCAGGCTCCAGGCAGGCAGCAACCTCCCTCTGGGAAGGGCCTGCCTGGCATACTGGCCCCTCTGTCCCCCTCAGCTAGTCCCCCTGGGACCATCACCCTTCTTTTTTGTCTTGTGGATGATGTTGGGACAGGGCTGGTTGGCTTTCCTGAGTGTGGACATGCCTCTGGTGTGGGTTGCCCACCTGGCAGCTCTGTCCCAACCACAGCCTCATGCCAGTTTTTCAGTGGCACCTGGGGCTTGAGATGGGCAAGGAAGGAGGCTGGCAGCTGCCTCCATTCATTCCCCTCTGACAGGGGCAGGATTAGGGTCCTCTGATCCTGAGACCTATCAGATGGATGCCCACATTTCTGTCTCAGTGAGGGCAGAGCCTGGCTCCATCATCTCCTGTTTGGCCTCCTCAACCTCCCCACGCAGCTCTGCCAGGAGGCTGAGGAGATCTTCCCCCTGTGCACAGGGGACACAGCAGCTCTCATAACTGCCACTGGTTGCCAGTGCCAGGCTCTGGCACTCCTTGCAGCCTGTGGCCCAGACGTTTGCAGCACTGGCACCTCTGCCTGGATCGTCAATTTCTTCTAGCAGCGCCGTTCGCCCGGGGAGCAGCCAGGGCTGGTCCTGCCTGCGCCACCTCCTGAGCCAGCGGCCGCGGGCTCGGCACAGCCACACCTGTGCCACCGCCTTCGGGGCGCTGACGCCTGCGCTCCCTGCGGTCCGGGAGTGCTGAAAGAGCCCTGAGGCTGCGGCCGTGCCCGCGCCCCGCCCGCTCCATTGCGAGAGC
>VXBD01002443.1:1341-14582 GCA_013399975.1 Indicator maculatus | reverse complement strand
CCAGGGGAAGCTAATAGCTTCTCCCTTCCCTTCCTCCTCCCCTACCCTCCTGTACACAAGGGACAAGAGACAGAAGCACAGAAGTTAATACCAGTCAGCGAATGCAGCCAAGGTCAAGCAGAAGTCAGTTAATATCTCCCAGCTCAAGGAAGCGAGGAGAGAGATTGTTTTGGGAAATAAATCTTATGGTAGCGATGGGATTGTTTAGAACAATAATTATTTTCCTTTTTACACCCAGTAGTGATTTGTTTACATTTTACTACTTTCTGTTCAAGATCTGTGAAAAATTTTAAAGGCATAGCCTAAAACTATCACACTAGTGATAGTGAGTATACATTTTATTATTTTTCCTGACTGTTCCTTCTTTTCAGTGTAAGCTTGGTTTAATCATGTAACTAATGCAACTTCACTTTTCCCTAAACATAACACATCTGTCACAATTTCAGTATTCTGCAGAGTTAAAGCCTTTGTAAATGAACTAAATTACAATTTTTAAAAACTGTGGGTGGTGAGGGGTATATTCTGCATGCAAATTAAGCAGAAGAAAAAGCAGACTGACTTATCCTGCACTGATAAGGAAAGACTGACACGTGAAATGATGTTACTAGAGTTGGTTAGTCTGAAGATTGCCTGTCTGTTTGGAAGTGACAGAATTTGCTGCAGTTCAGTGCCTTGAGCCTTCTGCAGCAACAATTCCTAAAGATTTTCTTGGTCATGGGTTGTACTATAGGAACTCTTCCTGCCTTAACTCCTTAGTTCACAACGTATCTGGTTTGTTATACCAGGTTATCATCATCAGAGGCCCTGAGAGCTTCTGCTCCTCTCTGCGTGCCCTTTTTAGTGTGTTACTTCTCAGGCCCACTCTGTCCCCCTTGCCCTGTATTTTCCTCAACCTTGGATGAGATTTGTAGCATCAGTTTTTCTAAGACACTTCCATTCTGACATTCTTCTTATTTCTATTACTAATGTCCCATTTCTGAGCAAATACTTTGTATTATTTTTGGTTTGGAGCCAGGTAGGATGAGGGATTTGCCTGAGGACTCTGATGTAATCTTCCTCTGGTGGGGTGATACAGCCTGTAGCCTTTCCCTTGTAATTGAGACTGGACTGAATTCTCTGTTTTAAAGAGAACTATATTCTTCTAAACTAATATGTAGCACATCTTTTAAGAGAGTCACACCATGTGTCTTTTTCTCTCTGTTTATGCTTGGTATGAGGACTGAAAGAACAATTATCAAACATCTATCTTAAGTAAATACTGTAACGAAATCCCATTTCTGACATGATATGCCATTCTGGAAAGTGAAATTCTGTTACAAAATATAAAATTTCTATACAGATTTTTTTGTCTCTTATTGTACCCTGTTTTATATGCTGTCTCCTAGTAGCTTCTCAAAGGCTCCCCAGGGCTATAGACAATCCTGGCTATACTAATTACTAGTTTAGCTCTGGAGCTTGAACCCTTTGCAATGGTGATTCAGATGTAATAATTAAATGGAGCTTCATTTCATTCAACATCTTCTACAGAAGAGTCCTCCAAAGCTTATTAAAGTGGGGGTCTTGGCAGCTCAGTCTTGTGGCTATGAGGTACACATATCATGTGGGCAAAGGCAGCCAGAAAGAGGGTAAACTACTCCAGTAGTTTTTACTGCGGGGACAGTTAAATGTCATGTAGTCAACATAATCATGTGTTAGCTACACAAAAGAAGTCACATCTTCTTGCATCTCTTTGACCACTTCTGGATTCAGTCTACAGGGAGCCATTCTGAAGCCACTAGAACCTATGGCTTCACAAGAAAATATTTTTTGTTTCTTTTCTGGCTAAACAAGGAGGAAGATAGCATTCTCAACATGACTTCTGGTAGTTTTATTTTGAGGATAAGACACTACTGTGTCTGTTTCTGAAACAAGGTCTTGTGCAAAAAGGATTTTAAAAAAAAATTCTCACATCCTCTGTTCCAAAACCATCCCAATTACTGTATACTTCCATTCAGAGGCAAACTATAGGATTCTTCAAAAGAAAGGAATCAAAAATATACCCTGTGTGATCTACTTCAAATTATCCACTTTTGAATCAGAGACAGCCTATGTATCTTTTAATATCTTTCACTGTTTCATTGCCTGTTTGTCAAAATTTACTCCTTGTACAAAAAACAGAGAACTACTCTTTCTGAGAGAGGAATGCTACAGTACCCTCAACAATACCAAATATGTTCTTCTGAAGAAATTTTGCAAGTGCTTACTTTCCAACACATCCTTCAGTTTTTGTCTCATTGAACATATTTGCTCTGAGAGATTTCCATCATTGTTAGTATTCTTTTCCATTGATGTATGTGATAGTTTAAAACTGTCTTTTTAATTCTTCTTCACAAGGTTCAAGCAGAGGAAGGAGAGGAATGTAAATAAGTCACTAGCGGGGGTAAGAAAGCAAAACAATGGTTGTTCTAAACACTTCCATTGAATAGATAGAAATGGTTAAGAACCACTACTCAAAACAAAGTTGGGGCAGTCAGAGTCTGAGTTCACAACTTGCTGGGCTGTCTGGCTGCTTCTTCTTCTCTTCTGGCTGAAGATAACACACTGACCATGGTGAGCTAAGTTTAACAGCCCCTCTGTTTCTTAACTCTCTGCCTTCTGCGAGGGGCGTCTGGGGGACTCTTTCTGGTCTGAGAGGGGAGGCCCCCTTTGGGGAAGCAAAGGGGGCTTGGTTGTGCTTTTCTGTTGATTGTACATATTTGTAAATGTTGTGAATAGTGTATATTTGTACATATTCATTGCATTTCATCATAGATTGTAGATTTGCTTGTAAATACAGCTTTCATTTGCTTCCAGACTGAGCTAGCCTGGTTATTGTCAGTGTGGGTGAATTTCAGCTCTCATACAATATGCTTTTCCCCCCTACTTTCTTTTAAAAAATTTTTCCCTGTAAACTACGTATCAGTTCCAATATGGTCAAATATTATACTAATCCATACATTTTTCATTAATGCATCCTACATTGTTACATTGATCTACATTAAACTGGCAGGCAGTCTTTGTCATTTCATGAAATAATCTGCCAGCTCCATTAGATGTTTCTGTGAGGTGTATTGGACAAAAGCTACATTGTTGACAATCCATACTAGGGTAGCTGTAAAATGGGTATTATAAATCCACGTTCAAATGCTATGTGTAAGCAATTTTTTATAACTGACTTTAGGAAGGAGAAAATATTATAGGAACATTATCTGCTTTGTAAAACAACAGCAGCTACAACAAAGAAGCAAAAAAAAAAGGTGTCTGAATGAAATTCGTGTAATTAAATCCCTACAGAGCTTTAATGGAAAGGGTAAATAATCCACAATTAATTCACATGCAGAATAATCCTTCTTTGGGGGTCTTCAGCAGAGGGGCTTTTCTGGGTTTTCTCTTGGCTTTGACTCCTGCAAAGGTCTACCGGCCTTAATTTTTCATCTGTCTTCTCTGCCTTCCCTGTCTCTGGAGTGGTATTGAAAGAGTGGTATGGGTACATGGTCACGTGTTCTGCCTGAGCTCATCCTGGTTTGGGCAATGGAGTAGGAGGCTGCCCTGACATTACAGGGAGATCAGTCATCCCAGCCACAAAGCCTTTGAAGTAAAATTCCTCCACACATTAGTTCTGAATTTGGCATTATGATATTGTCAGGTAGCCTCAAGGTAAGGCACAGCCAAGCTGTTACAAGCTTTTGCTGAATTGTAATCGTATGAAATTTATTCTTATTATTTTGTTTTGCATTGCTGACACATTGACTTTGTACGTCTTAAAAATATCAAAGCTGACAAATGGGCAAGAAACAGCAATGCCAACAGCACCACAAAAAGGAACAGGAAAAGGCACAACTGAAAAAATCATGAATGAACTGGTACCAGCAAGCAAGTCAGCAAAATCCGTTGTATCTGACAGGTTTCCTGCTTGCTGCTACTTGCTAGTCTGGGAGTAAGTCAGTGCCATGATCTTCCACATTACTCTCCTTCATATTCAGAGTATGATTTCTCATTACTACCTCACTGTTGGGCTTCGTGTAGCTCTCAGTGAAAAAAATGGAGGCTTTCCACAGTGGTTTGGAAAGAACATGTTTTCAAATGAAAACATGAAAGAAATCTTTAAATAAGCTGATCCACTATTTTGAAATGTTGTGGTAGGAGTTCAAGTACAAGAGGAATATGTGGAAATGCATCTGAGCAATTCTATTGTGGATCCAAACAGCAGCAATGAATAAACAGTTGTAGTAATGTGATAAAATGAACAAGGAAGGCATAAATTGAAAATATATTTGACCAAGTGAAATTTCTTCTTTTGTTTTACAAGAAAGTGAGAGAAGAAAAGGTTTTAATTTCCATGTCAATGAGAAGGATGATGACCACTCACTGTAATGACCAGTCATGTGAAATTTAACATGAATAGAACTAAGACCATCAATTAATGTAATGAAATACAATCTACACCTCTTACACATTTATTAGAGCAGATAAAATTAAACAGGAGGTTGAAATTAAAGATGTCCACCAAGGTTCACAAGGACAAATGTCAGACCAGAAGCCTGCTTGTTAGAAGCATCTGAGTCTGCGCTTTATATGGTAAAGTGAGATAAAAATGCCTCTAATAGTCAAGATATAAATATTTAAGATAGATGCTGACAATATTTCAAGGAACAAAAATCATTACTGTTGTTGGAGGCTAGAAAGCTGTCAGTAGTTGTGCCACAGAACATCCTGTCTTTAAGGGCAAAGAGACAATCTGTAAAGAAATGATTGGCTCTCTCTGAGCTAGAAGTTAACCTTCTTTTAACATGCATATAAAGAGTCCTGATTTTATATGCTGTGACTTCATTTGCCTCAGCATGTCTGTCTGACTGGGATGGTGACAGATAAGCCCTCATGTCTGGTTTATGCATGACATCTTCACTTTCCTGTCCTGTGGGACAGGCAGCGGAAGTGAATCCACACAGAACTCCTCAGCTGGCACTTCTTAAGGTCTGGTATGTTAGTCTAAACCACCACTACCTTCAGTTTAAGCTGATATGATGAGTTGTAAACTATGTCTGCTGAGAGTCTGGCTCATATCTATTCCAGTAACTCCAGCACAGAAACAGGACAAAGAGCTGGAAGAGGGTAAAACATAAATTCAGTTCCCATGGCAACACTTTCCCATCAGTTTCCTCAGATGTGAAATGGAAAAAAAAAAAAAAAAAGACTCATACCTATTTTTTTCCCATCCATAGACAAATCATCAATTAACTAATAGCTGGTGAGCAAGGGATGGCTGGACTGAAGAGAAGGCAGAAATTAAATAATAGTACTCTAATGAGTTAAGCATTCTCTGTGGCAGTCGTTAGGTTTTGTCTTCTTCCTTAGTTTTATAATTCTATTTTCAGATTTTAGCTCCAAGTAACTACAAAATTCAATGACTAATATGTTTAATAAATTTATTATGAAATCATAAATATGTTGGATCAAACTCAGAGTCTTGTTATTAATTTCCAAGACCACTAATAAACATGATTCAATATTTTCCTGAGATGACCTCTCTCTTTGTATGGATCTCGTTCTTTGACAAGTGTTTTCCTTCAGAAGATACGTGCTTTTCATCGTCATGGGTGAAGTCTGTAGGATCTGGAGGTGGGTCTTTGCTGGCACTGAGGCAATTGGTTTTGTTGTCATTGTTGAAGGAAATACGAAAGACCACAAATCTCACTAGCTTCAGAATAAAGTCTAAGGATCGCTTTTTCAAATTAATTTTTCCAAAGCTGCTACTAAAAATACTGAGAAAGAAGAGACAAGGCAAAAAGAGAGAAAAAAAAAAAAAGGGAGAGAGAAGGGAGAGGAGAGAAAGTGAAAGAAGACAACATGATCGTGTCCCCAGCTGCCTGTGGAAAGTAGGAAAAGAATTATGTATTTGTTGCATTTTACTGGACAATTTAATCAGAATCTAAACAGGAAATTGTATACAGATGCTTAGCAGCGTTTCTCTCGATTTCAGTTCCATTGTTAAGTTCTCTAATAATCCAGGTGATCAAAAGACTGCTTGGTAACAGCACATTTGCTATTTGAAAAATTAAAATGTCACATAATCACAGGAAGTTAGGGGCTGAAAGGGACCTCAAAAGATCATCTAGTCCAACCCTTCTGCCAGAGCAGGATGACCTATACCCAATCACACTGGAACGCATCCAGGCAGTTCTAGCTTTATCTATGGATGAGTGCAACTTTCATGGTTGAATACTTCATAATTTTAACTTTACCAATACAGTTCCATATTATTGGCACAGTAATAGGGGCATAGGCATGAGATAAATTCCTGTGCACTGCTCTGACCTTAATACTTTGTCTTGATTTTGTCCTTTTTTAAACAATTCCAAACCATTGGCTTTGGTTGCTGATTTAGAGATGCATTTCAGTTTTCACCTCTCAAACTGAGAAGTTTCTTGAGCTACTGATCTTACTTGACTCAATATCCACTGGATTTAGTTGCAAAGAGACTTGGGACATGTGCATTCACAACTCCAGTCACACCTGAGATAATATGATTGAACTCGAGCTGCATCCAGAAATGGTGTAGATCCCCATCAGTGCTAAGTTGCACTAACAGTAACTAAATCTACTGAGCAGCAGGACTGACATGTTTGGACATGATACCACATAGTTTGTATAGAATCATATCCTCAGCAGGTGTTTTTGGTAGGTCTTGTGCCCTGCCTCTGCAGATGCCTGCTGACATCTTCAAAAATACAGGGATCCTCCCATCTGACACAACAGGTTCCTGAACTTCTATACAAGTAACTTTCTGCTTGGTGTGTGGACATGAGAAACATTCATGTTTCAGGTTCTTATCTTTACTGACTTGGTGATCACCTATCCTTGAGCCATTTCCTCCTGTCATGATTCAGCTTTCAAATTTCTGGAAATCCCATTCAGATTCCAAGATCCTCATCTCAGAGGTGGCCATTCCCAAGGCAAGAAGATGGTGGCACAATTTTAAAATTCACCTATCCCATTATGGGGACAAGATTTGATTCCTTCCTGGATACAGACTTTTTCTGGAACAAATAAAACTGGTTGGGCTTGCTTTAATTTTAGATACATATGTTTTCACTCTTGATGTCATAAATTTGAATATGGCTTTTAGACTTCATTTGCTCTATATGAATACAGGGTAATGATTATAGATAATAGCTGTTTGCTTTTGTGCATTTTTCTTCTATATTAATTTTCTTCTGTCTTTTTATTATTACAAATATACTGAGTTGCCCCATCTGGACAGCTTTACAGGGAAAGGCTTAGGGGTTCTGATGGACACCAAGCTGAACATGAGCCAACAATTTTCCCTTGCAACAAAGACTATTGGTATTCTGAGCTGCACTGAGAAGAGTGCCAGCAGCAGGTTAAGATGGGTGAATCTTCAGCTTTTCTCAGTCATGATGAGGATGCACCTGGACTGAACTGTGCATGGGTCTGGACTTACCAGTCCAAGAGAGACATAGACATACTGAAAGAAGGGGATTTAGGGGACTGGAGCACCCTTCCCGTGGGGAAAGGCTGAGAGAGCTGAAGAAGTTTAGCCTGGAGAAGGGAAGACTCAAAGGGATATCATCAATGTATATAAACATCTGAAGGGACAGTGAAGAGAAGGCAGATCTAGGACAGTACCGGAGACAATGGGCACACATTGAAACAAAGGAAGTTCCTACTGAATGACAGGAAATGCTTTTTCATTGTAAGGATGACTGACGAATAGCACAGGTTGCCCAGAGAGGTAGGGGAGTCTCTCTCCTTGGACATGTGCAAAAGCCATCTGGACATGGTCCTGGGCAATTTGCTCTAGCTTGAGCAAAAGGTTTGAACCTGATGACCTTGTTATGAATAAAGAGGGATGAGGTGGGGAATTAATAAAAAATAGAAATTATTTATTAATTTAACTCCACCTCCCATGCAACTATATACAAAAGTTACAAAATATAGTGATTCAGTATGTGCGATTGAGAATATCTTTAGAATATAGGAATGGCTACAAATGGTTTAAGAAAAATGTATTTGGAAAAGGTAGATTCAAAAGCTGTATGTTACCCCTACTAACAAAGGACAGGTATTTCCTGGAGACTCTAGAAATGTATACCAATTTATTCACAATGCTGCTTGCCAGCAGCAGGAATTTCTCTGTTTTCTCTTTTCATCAGAAAATCCTCCTGGAACTGCTGCTGCTTTTAATCCACACGTCTGGGGAGCAAAAATCCGAGAGAGAGGGAAAGAGAGCGTGCTTTGCAGCTCACCCAGTTTTGTACATCCAAGCTAATTTGGATCATAATGTCGTGATAAAGCATGTCCCAAAAGCCAAAAAGATGAGAAACTGACGAACATCAGTTCTCTGCCTAAAACATGTCTAGGCTTGCCCCAGTATGGCGGGGGTCTGTGTCTGGCATATGGCTTCAGGGGAAGGGCCCATGTGTGTCTACCAACCACAGCCTTGGGGAGCATGAGGTGCCTTCCCCATTTTCCCCACGCTTCTCTGTTCCCCCCCCACCAAACCCCTCTGTGGGGTTGAGAACGGGTTTTGGGTGCCCTGCCACAGACCTCCAGGGGTTCCTTACAACCTTGACCATTCTGTAATTCTGTGATTCTGTATGTGTATGTGTGTTATATGAATCTCACATGAAAATCAGTCAGTGAATTATCTAATGGCTCATGAGGTCCTAAAGAAAAGCTTTCAAGTGCTGAGTGGCTAGAAACGGTATGATTAGTTTTAGAAGAAGGAGTTTGTCAAGGTTTTGGTAGTTTTTACTGTCAGTAACCTACTTTCTTTCTCTGAACATGACTAACTAGTACTTCTCATTGGTAGCATTATTGTTCTGACAGACCAGGTGTTTCTGCCAAGAATCAAGTCTTTTATATAAAAATCTATAGCCTTTGAGAATATGGCTTAGGTTCTACAGCTGTAAGATGCAGGTAAATGTATGATTAAACCAAAGTATCTTGCTGTGATCTGATGCTTTTTTATGTTACTGTAAGCTACTTAGGGACATGTCTCTTACTTTGATGAATTTCAGAAAGTTTATCTAGGTTTTCTTAAATGCTGCAGTCCCCGAACTGTTTACTTGGTGTTTAAAAATAAGTAATTTTACAGTCTTGGTGATGTATCAGCTTCATCTTCATGAGAAGCCTTGAACTCTTTGTGAACTGACCTATATTTCCTCTTATGACAAAGACATTTAGCAGAGCAAAGAGATCTTGTGGGTTTGCCATTGCATCTGACCCAGGAAAATGCATTGATCTAACAGAGTGGGGACAGATATCTGCATTGTTTGTTTTGGAAACAGACAGAAAGCAAGCAGGGAGGTGATTAGTGAGCTCTTTTTTCCAAACACAGAACCTAGCTGCCACCTTGTGCCAAAGCGGAAACTTCAGGAGAACAGTTGCCAAACTACATTTTAGTAACAAAGTATTATGTGCTAAAATACCCATAAATTTTGGAGTTACCAGAAACATGGCTTTGACTTGATACTAATAAAATGTTACACATGGTATTAACTTAATATAAACTTGATATTAGAATTTATCTGATTCAATACAAAGACTATGATCTTTAAATAATAATGTACTTCATCTGTCAAGTCAGGACAAATATGTTTCTTATCTTCAAAAGGAACAGTAAATAAATTCTTTCTTTATTAGCTAGTCTGTCTATACAAAAATATTGTCAATAAAGACAAATCCCACAGTGCTGAAATAAGTAAAATTGTCTTAAAATGCCTTAATGCTTTCTGTTGATACAGATGCAGAATTAGTAAAATCACATTTCTAATGGCACCCTTATTAATGAGATTCATACAAACATTAATGGGTAAATCTGAAGCTATCAATGGTAAAGCAAATTAATACAATTAATACAACTCCAGCTCTTCACAATTCAGGATTATAAATATTCCTGTCATGTGCTCTAATAGGTGTAAGTATTGCTAGACACATTTATATATCCAATACTTTTATCTCTATGCAAACATAAAATAGGTCCAAATATATGATTGCCCTATTTCTCCTAAGGAGATATTTCATCAGCTTGGTGTGCAAAGAGTAAGTCATGTCACTTCTGTTATTGATAAAGAAGATTTTATACTTTGTATATATAAGTAAGTTACACTTACACTTGGAAGTAGTACTAATGCTCTTAAACCTTTTTTATTAACTTGCTGCATGCATCATTACTGTTTTCTTTTTTTGTTTACTTTTCTTTTTATTGTCCTTAAAGGGATGAATTGAGGAGCTTAATGGTAAAGGCATTGAAAATAAAAATAATATTAGAAAGACAAAATAATTAATGTTTAAATGTGGTTATAATATAGTAGATCAATCTAAATTGTATGGTGGTGATATTAAGGTATATCCTATTGTGTTCATAATATGTCACAGTGTTACACAAATCGAAAGTCACCTAATTTATTGGTTGAATATCAACAGTATTGATCTGTATTTAAACATAACATCTACTCAAACTGAAGTGAGTGCTCATTCAATAGCTATTTCAGAACTCTTTATCTGATGACTTATTTAATTTTTAATTTTTTTTTTTAACAACACTAGCTGAAGGGTTTATTTTAATCTTATTTTCTTTTGGTGGAAGAATTTATGTAATAAGAAAATAGGTGGAAATGTTTAAAGAGTGTAATCTTGGTCTAGTTCTGAACTCCCTCAGGTAATTAGTAACTTCTCTTCCAAACATAGTTTTAGAGGGTTTTTGTATTACTGGTTTCAGACTTTCTCAGACTTATATTGGCTTATTTTGCAATAGGCACCTAGGTTGATAATTTCACTCAGAGGGTTTTATTCTTTCACTTTCACTGCTCTTTTCCAGAAAAGCTCGTTTTTCATCTGCCAGGTACTCTTTTACTTTGGGCACTCAGTTTCACTGCTTTTGGCAAGGTCAGCACTCATAATTCTTTCAAACATTGCAAAAGATGGTATCTTGGCTCAGGATCAGCAGCTTTGCCCTGAGAACGCCTAGCAACATAATGAAGCAGGACATATGTGCTCACTTCTTTATAATTATGTTGAAGTGAGCTGAACAGAATATATTCCACTGCAAAATGACAAGGGTTTTGCAGGTGCATTCTTTGACCTTTTTAGCCCATAAATAGCTTTAAATCACAGCATGTCTTACCCTCTGCAGAAAAACTAAATGCCTAGACAAAAAATGAGGACTCAGTCAACATATGATATTCCCAGACTACCATCCATGTACATCACACATCTGCTGTAGAATGAGTAAGCTCAACAATACATAGATGTACACAGAAACAATTTCAATAATTTTCTTTGACTATCTAACTACTTATGCTAGGATCCTTTAAGAAGCACACATCAGCAACACTGAATGAAGAAAGAGCTATAGCAAGAAAACCCACAATGAATACCAGCTGTTGCCAAATTAAATTCAACAGTTCACACATGTTCACAAGAGGATACACACTTTTGCCTACTCCAAAGTGCCTTCCCAAATAATTCTTGTGAGAACAATACAAAAAGCATTTTCTCTTATTGGCCTTTTTACATATTTTTAGAGCTTTAAAGGTTTTATATTTCAATATAAATTTCAATATAAATTTATATTTCAATTTTATCAACTCTTTATTTCTGACATGTTAATAAAAAAAAGAAAGTTGTTATGTAGTTCTAATAGCTGAAGTGTCTGTCTTGTCTCTTCTCAGGTGCCTTTCTACTTTCTTTTCTTCTCCCACACTTAGTTAATTCTTTTCTAAGCAGTCTTTATGAGTATTGTTTTAAATTTATAAACTTAAGTCCTAAAAGCTCACTATTTAGTTGGACATCAGTGTATAAAATGTGACTTAAATCAATACCTTTATATATGGATAAAGCCTGGTTCTTGAAACAGGAAAATCATGGACAGTATAAACATGTCAGGTTCTGCATGTGGACACTACAGATGATTTAGCAAGATTGTGCTGATGCTGCTCTATCATATACTTGTTTTGTGGTTACACAGAGGACCTGGTATTTTAATAGCTTTTGTTAGCATTTTAAAGCATGAAAGCCAACAGCAAAAATCAGAGAAAAAACTGATAGTTCTCTTCCTTTTGTTCTTTCTTTTTCAACAAAATCTTCCATGTCTTGGAATTTATTTATGGGTAGACACTGATTTGGGGGTTATAATATAGAATTGCGGTCTTCGAAACAAAGAGGTTTGAACTTGATCCACGTGGCTCTGTATTTTACAATTTTGTATTCATAAAATAAAACAATTTAAACATGAAATTATTTGCTTTCTGTTGTAATGCAATACTATCTTACAAAGTTCTTTGGCAGTTCGAATATTCTACCTATCAGCTAGCTCTCTGGGCCATGGCTGGGAGGCTGAAAGGCCCAGGGGAGCCTTATCTCTGCAGTCTGAATGAAATGCATATGGTGTTGCTGCTCTAAAGGTTAAACCTGACCTACAATGCAACAGAGGCCAGTTGTCAGATTAAACCAGCAGGGAAATATTTATGATACTCTCTGCCTCCGATTAATTTTAAAAACACTAGTTTGTTCTTAACCAAATTACTGACTTTCATGCAAAAATCTCAAACGACTAATGCACAGGAATTAATTTTCACTGCACCTTAATGGAAAGAGAAGCAATATTTTACCTGCTTGCAATATCTCTTTATGAAACTCACCTTTACTCTAATATTAAGAGCTTTAAGAGATGGTATTTTTACATTCAGAATTTCTCTAACTGAATTGTGTGCAGTCCTGATGTGTTTTTGTGGTTGGAAATGAATGTGAGTCTTTCCTAGGAATAATCAGAAAAACTTTCAGTGAACATGACATGAAGGAAAAACCACTAATGAAAGCATCTGAGGCTTATAATTAATAAGCCTCAGATAATATATATAATAAATTATATAATTAAATATGTATGTATTTTGTTTGTTTAGAATTGTGATGGTTTAAAACTGTCTTTTTAATTTTTCTTTACAAAGTTCAAGCAGAGAAGGTGAAGGAATGTAACTCAGAACCAGTAGCAGCAGCTGCAGGACCTCTGCGAGCAGCTCCGGGAACTTTGTCAGAATCTGAGATAACAGCCATGATTACTCAGGCAGGTGCCATTAACAAGGCACAATCTCTTCCTCCCTCTGCTGCTGATATGGACGCAGCAGTGGCTGCAGGGTCTCAAAGTGTACCTGCTGACTCTGCACAGAATCCTTCTGTTCCTGCTGATTCTGTACAGAATC
>VXBD01002440.1:217574-239167 GCA_013399975.1 Indicator maculatus | reverse complement strand
TTTATGGCTCAAGTAGATACCTGTGTTGTTACAGGTTATATCTAAGCAGTACCCACTGAAGGATGAAGGAGTCCTAATTAAAAGTATCTGAGCTTTCTCTTTTAATTTATTTGCCCTATGGAAATTAAAAGGTGTTGTATAAAATTAAATCCTTTTTACCTAATGTTCGTTACAAGAACGGAAAACGTATTGGTAGATCTGGTTTGAAAAGGAGTGATAAAATAGGTGCAGGCAGGGACTTATGGTCGTGAAAGTTGCTAGGGGAAGGAAAAACCTTCTATGGATTAAGTGTTTTGTGAAAGGGATCCAAGCTAAATCACTTGGGTTTAACACCATTAATGTATTTTGTAGCTTATTCTGTCCACATTCGAAAGGTACATCTCTGTGGAGACCTAATAGTGACCTTCCAGTACCTGAAGGGGCTACAGGAAGGCTGGAGAGAGAGACTGTTTGCAAAGGCAGCAGTGACAGAACAAGGGGCAATGGCTTCAGACCAAAGAAGATTTAGATTGGGAGCAAGTTCTGCACCATTTGGGTGGTGGAACACTGGAACAGGTTCCCCAGGGAGGTGGTTGAGGCCCCATTTTTGGAGATTAGAGTTGAGGCTGGACATGGCTCTAGGCAACCTGTTGTAGTTGAAGATATCCATGCTGAGTGCAGAGGAGGTTGGACTGGATGACCTTTGAAGGTCCCTTCCAACCTAGACTATCCTATGGTTCTAACAGGGCTGGCTCTGGGCTGCGAGCACTCAGTGCCAGCTCATGTTCAGCTTTTGACCCCCAGCCCCCCCCAGGTCCTTCTCCACAGGGCTGCTCTTAATGAGCATCCTCCAGTGGTGCTTATCTTTACCTCTTGACCACAGCACCCAGTCATGACAGTTCTCCAGTTCCAGTACACCCAATTTTAGTGCCTTCATCCCATCCCCTGACCCACCCCAAAGGCAGCCCCAGCCCCTCACTCACTTTTGTTGTAGTCCAAAATTCTGAGAGTCCATGTTGATTGCTTAAATGGCATAGATTTTGTGCTATTCATTAATTCACTGGTGTATGTGTAGTTGTAATGCTCTCATGAGGTGTCAGTATATCACTGCTACAGGTGAAACTGCCAAGTTGCCAAAGGAAGTGAGAAATATTATCTCAGTGAAAATCCTGAAGGTTTTCTGTGAGTTCCACTTTAGTCACAATTTGCCTAATCAAGTATTAAGATACATGCTCACACATCATATATATGTAGAATTAGTATATATATACATGCACACATATACACTGTATTTCTGTGTAGATACAATATATTTTCTACTACATGTTTCAGGTGAGGGAAACAGTAAAGGGAGGGAGTTCATAAACTGTTAAAGATGTGTGGATTCCCCTGCATTAGGGAGGGATTTGAATTAGTTTCAAGGCTCAGCTTGACAGGATGCTGGGCCATCTCATTTAAACTATATTCTTACTCTGAAAAGTTGGACTAGATGATCCGTGAGGTCCCTTCCAACCTGATATTCTATGAATTCTCAACTTCCATTTTCAGGGAGCATGATGGTCCATCTGGTTTACAAAATACAAATGTTTGCAAGCACCTCATCACAAGATGAGAGAAATCGCAAGACTACACAAGAAGACAGAAAAGAACAATACCTTGCACTTTGTTTCTAAAAAATTCACCTCAAAGTACATAAATGTAGGTATGAAATTTTAAACATTTAGGAATCGTCTGTAGAGAAATTACCCAGTTTTTATGCTGACTCAGAAAAGACAAAAATAGAATTTTCTCATATACATTGTTTAACTTAAGTGAATATCAAATGTTTATTAACACTGGGGAATCTGTAATTCTGCTTTTTTTTTCTGAGCAAAAGAAATAATTTGGAAACATTCTTCAGAACATTTAAACTTGAAAATACTTGTAGAAGGGGAGTAGAGTAACTTCAGTTGTGATATTGATATTATTCTGAGTTTAAATTGCAGATAGAAAATCTTGGCTTAGTTAAAAATTCCCTCAAGCTGTCAGCCTTGATGGTAGGTATGAGGGGCTTGGTTTAAGCCGAGATCGCCTTGCAACTCTTACATAGGATTCATTGTGTAGCTTCAGGGCTGGGGGACGCCAAAACCACACACCCTGACATGCTGATAAAAACCTTTCAAGCAGCCACACACACACAGAGACAGCTTAAAAGACTCTCCCATTCTTTGCTCTGACTCACACTCATTTTGCTAAAAATAGTCTCTGAATAGCAGCAACTTTGCACAACAGCTTGAATATGAAGTAAGAATATTAAAAACAAAGAGTAGCCAAACACACACAAAAACACCATAAAAAATCCCCCACCAACCAACCTCCCTCCCGCCCCCCCCCCAAAAAAAACCCAAAGAAACAAAAACAACCAAGCAAAACCCCAAAATCGTTGTCAGAAATATAACTTCTGTGCAATGGTATAGGATTGACTACATCTTGCATCTCCAAGCAAAGTGCCGATTTCAGTTGGTCTTCCTCCTGGAAGAACACATATTTTAATTGATTTAGGTTTGCCCCCCCTCTTTCCATTAATAATTCCTGATAGATAATAACGTGGAAGCTGCCTCATGTTAAAATTACTTACATTGCTTAAGTCTTCCCATTATGGTAATGTTGTGACTGCAGTTTTCTGATTGTTTTCACAAACTGATAACAATTGATTGCTCCTTCAAGGACTTGATGTATTTTGGTTGTAACACAAAGGCAGGTATAATGTTACCGGAATCGCTGTGACACATCACTGAGTAAGAAGGCAGGAGTGAATTTCTCCCACAATAAGGCCCAAAGCAGGAAGATTGAGATAAAAGACAGGGAGGAATTTTGGTGCTCCACTAAAAGCCGCCTTTTTTTTTCCCCCCATGTTACTTGTGGGGACAAAATACAGAACGACAGAAGAAATCAGAAACTCACATTTGTGACTGCTCCCACATTGCTGATCTAATAGCATATACGTGCTCAATATTAAACAAAGGCTGCTCCTTGGCCACCTGCAGCATGATCCAATACAGAACTTTCCATAAAGTGGGAGGTGAGGTAGGAAGGGAAGCATTCAGCACCAAATCAGCTTCTGCCACTTAAGTTTTGTTTTATGCTAGGTGAGCTGGGTCAAGCCACTCATCCACCCAAGAATCATTTATTGATGGTCCAATATGGGGCTAAATCCCAAATTCAGGATAGATTTAATTGCCTGTCGCAACCTGCAGCTGTTGATATCAGCCTTTCAACAGGAGTCTTTGAAAGTAAAATCTCTCATCTTTTCAGTTTACCTTGATAGCTGGTTTACAAACTTTGAGACAAATTGAGCACAGTCAACCTAGAGGTTGGCTCTAGGCATCATGCTTCCAGCCTGAGTTGCATAAAGTAAAGAAAATATTAAATTAATTTGAATGTTTTCTATGTGCCATTGAAATCCACATAGAATAGTAAGGCTCAGGGTGAGAGGAATAAAATCTCATTTTTCAATCTTATTGTTAACATACCTGTGTATGCTTGGAACTTAAGGGACCACAATCAGAAAATTTCTGGACTGCATAGTCCTATTAAAATATTAGTAGTAATAAGAAACATTTGCCAAGGAAAGAATCATCAGAGTATTTAGTTGTTGCATAGGCATGAAATAGGTGGAGATAAATACAAAATATACAAACATGAGTGATTTATTATAAGAAGTTCTTATTTCTGTATGATTTCCTCTCATTGCCTGTTCTATAGAAAACGTGTTCCAGAAATAGTAATTTCTCATGATGTTTCAGATGAGAAAAGAGACAAAATTGTTTCATTAGAAGTGACATTTAAGATTGTGAGTACTCCTTTGTCTCAACCAACTGGAATGCCTTTGACCCTCATGGTAGCTGCAGAATATACTATACTTCCTGAAATTTTCCATTTTCTGGTTTAAATTAATACATTAAGTTACATTATAGAACGAGTCTAAAATGAAAGGCGTGACTTTGGTACAGGCTCTTTCACACTTCTCAGATTTGTGTCCTCATATTTTCTTCCTCTCTATTCAACTTCAAATCTGATAGTATGACTTGTTCTTTCTGCTAAAAATTTTTTTTTTAATTAGTGAAAAATTTTCATTTAAGAGTTGGCATTATTTAGGCAGTGGAGTTTGGGAAGTGAGAAATTGATTCCCCTTGTGTATGCCTGCATTGAACTGTGCAATTTTGTGGAGATACCTGAGCTCCCCTGACACAACCCAAGCGATGTAACAATGTCAACATGTTGTTGTGCCAAGGCTAATCAGCTTCACTACTTGTAAGGATCAGGTACAACATCTGTGCAGTGTATGCAATTTCTTTTAATACATGAAAATTGATACAACCCTTTTTTGAGGCTAGAACTTAATTCAAAATGTCATATTCTGTGGTGATTTTTCAAGAATGAACATTTCTGTCTCACTAAATATAGGGCTTATTTATGTGAGTTTTATCTTAAAAGATGAGGGAATAAGGGACAAATTTAGCCAAGATAAAATGATACTCGGGCTAATATCACCATATGACCCTGAATTATTCAGTATACCTGTACAACTCAGGACAAGCCTGGGTATCACTAACACAGAATGAGGTTTCACAGTATAAACACATGCTGAAAGCCTTTCTGTTAACACCCAAGAGGAGAAAACGGATGTATCCCCCCAGAGTGCAGTAGCAAGTTCATTTTGAAGCTGGGAGAAAGCCTGTCTCCTGAACTGACTTCAGTTCTGTGTCTCAGATGAAACGCTCTACAGATTTTCAAAACATTTAGAACTGAAATAAACAGCTGTGGAAAACTACTAATTGTGCTTTTTTTTTTTTAAACAGATGGCAAAAGTAGCCTCCTCTCCCTTCTGCTACAAGTTACACTCAGATTAACAACCATAAAACACAAATTTTCATTCCTGGAAAATCATTAATGGCATGTATAACTGCATTTTGAATTCTGTATCACCAAGGGCAGTATAATTTTCCATGTACCATGGATTGAGTTGAACCTTCTGCTTTTATTCATACCATGCTACAGTCATGCCAGAATGAAAAAATTAAAGTCCTAACTGGAGCAAAGCATCATGGGGCTTGAAGTTCAGATTGCAACATGGGAAGCTTCCTGTTCTGCTTGCTGCTTCTGGGTTCCAGGTTCTTGGATGTTCTCTTTCTGCAGGCATAGTGGCAGAGCAAATGGGAGTCAGGTAGCTGCTGGTTTTGGGTTTCTGTTTTATGCTTTTTTTTCATGTGTTTGTCTGTTTCTTCTGCAAACAGGCTAAACTAAGGTAACCATATATTCTATTCTGAGATTAATTATATTTTAGCTGAGGTAATTACACATTGTGTTCATGAAATCTCATGTTATATTAATCTCATGTTATATTAAACTCTTATCTCTTCATCTCAACCCTGAGTTGTGTTACTCTTCCTTTCAGTTTTGTGTTGGGGGAGCAGGCAGATTAGCCTTTGTGCTAAACAATTACAACATGTACTAAAACAAACAAAACTATGAAGTTTTACCCTTTCTCGTATAAATATATTTATTACTATTTGGTAATTTTTTTTAGTTTTGTTTCTTTGATGTTTGAGAACAGAGAGCTGATCTTGTTTTCTTCAATGCTGGAGTTTAACATTCAAAATAATTGTTTGACATATTTTTTTATAGGAATCTAAATTAAGTAGTGTGAAAAGTGGCATTGGAACAGGAATTTTATTTTAGAAGCATAAAGTATTCATATTTACTTCTCATTATCAAGCTGGGTGGAAAGAAGAGTTTAGATTGAGGTATCCATTAAATACTCCAGAAAGACTAATAATACTACAATCTAAAACTACCTTTATAATAGGTCATCAATTTTGTGACCCTTTCACACATTTCGTAGTTTTCCTACTCAGCTAGTGTTCCTCCATAAACTGCATACATTTATACCCTTTGAGACATAAATGAAATATTTGTTTTGCTGCAAATTGTTACTGAACTGTAACCTGCTTGGTTGCCTTTGGTCTGTGGCCATGGATAGAACTGGCATTTTTTTTCCTTCAGCTACCTATTTTTTCCTCACAACAGTTGAAAAAGTGGGGTAAACATAGCAAAGCTAGAAAAGGATAGGAAATGGAGAAATGAAAAGTAAATATTCATATAAGATATTGTATTGTAAGAAACAAATCAGCATGCAGGATGTGGGTAAGCCTTACTTTACCCACTTCAGAAGCAGATTAAATCCGGATAGTGCATTTGCCCACTCTTTCCATGCACTTGCTCCTGCTCATGCTGGAATGAATGAAAGGGATCAGCAGCCTTTTTGACATTCTTTTCCCTCAGCATCTTCCTTAGCTACACAGAGAAATGAATTACTTCTACTTTCCTTTCTCTCTAGGCAGCAGAAACAAAATAAAAATCATTCCAGATAGAAGAACTGAGTCCTAATATTATCAGTTTTCTACTTCACCAAACACTGTAATTTCTGTACCATTAGACAAGAGACTGGTTTGTGTCAGTTCCTAATTCTACTCAGAAATAATTTTCCATTTACAATATATGAGGTCTATACTATGATTTGTGCATAAGCCTTTACCAAATTGATACCAAAACTACACTTTAACAAGTATCTGTAGGAATTTTTGTGTATGAGTCGTAATTTTTTCTTAAAGAAAATGCCATGATATTTTTCATTATATATGTTATAGATAATGACAATTTATTATCAGCAACTAGCTAAATATGGGGAAATCTGTAATAAAGATTCAGCCATCCATCCATGACTGGCTGCACATTGTGATATTACCTGCAGAAATGCAAAACCAGATTATGGTATTACCTGCAGAAATGCAAAAAGTAAACATACAATATAAAGTTAGAAACTACTGAATTGCCTCAGCCAATACCATCCATAAATTCACCACATAGATTCACAAAGATAGATCAGTTCATATCTGTTTTTCTAGTAGGTTTTTTCAAGATGGTCCAATAATCTAGTTACCTAAATCAGTTGTTTTTAATAGGAAAATATATCTTGGATTATGCTAAATACTATAAAAATATTCAGATTATTCTCTATTGTCATTACTCTCCACTTGTAAGCATATTGACTCTGTTGTTAGCAGGAAAAGCAGAGTTTGACCTCGCATATTTAGGATTTATGGTATTACAGGTTTTTCCCTGTTCTTTGATTTTTTTTTCCCCTATTAGAGACTGATCTATTACTCTATTCTCATATTTCTTATGAGTCAATATTGAAAAGTTCCTGATTAAAATGCGATATATGATGGAGGAGAATTTACTCTTAAAGCAAGGAATAGTGAGACAGCTAAACTACAGATCTCACTTCATTAATTTAAAATAGGGAATTTAAGGGACATGTGTCTGTTTCAGTGTTTGGATTTTAAAATATTTTAACCCAGGACTTTTTTGTATTCTTATGAAAACCACTTGCAGAGTGATAGGAGAGGTGGAAAATATCCTAAATTGTTTAGGAAAATTTAATTCCTTGGAAGCTACAAGCAAATATTATGCCAACACCTTCACTACATGCTCTCAGAGAATTGTAGAGAGAACATCGAACATGAAAAAGAAGGCAGTACCAGGTAACCATGTCATGTTTGGAAGTGATCTATTGTAGAAATGGGATTCTGCAGCTTCTCAAAGGACACTGAAGTTCTGTTTCTCCTCTCTAGGAGGAAACAGGTTATGAGCATCATCGGACACTAGTTTCACTTCTCTCCCTATTAATTTCACTGATTCCAGCAGGTTTTAAAGATAGCCTGTGAAGACAAACATAACATGATCTGATTAAGTTTTTAATGGCCTTGAACACGGTCAATAAATATATTTATTATATAATATATAGAGAGATTGTATATATTAGATTATATATAATCTTTCTGGATTTCTAGGGAGGGAAAGAAAAAGAGTAGAAGCCTAGTGAGAAGGGAGGACTAAGAATATGCAAGAAATTATTTTCTCTAAATACATTCTGCAGGCTGCTTAACAAAATGTTTCAGATGCAATAAATGTCTGCATACAATGAAACAGGCTGTATACCCTGGCCTTGAATACAGGTATCATAACACAATCCATATCCACATGTCCATACCCTTTTTCATTCCAGAATAAGAAGGGATTATTCATACTGCTGTTAATATCAGCTCTTGGCCTATGCTTGCCCTCCACCAAACATTGAGTTTGCCTGAGGGAGGGCTTTTGCTATTGTAAAAAGTATGTGTCAAGAGGGATTCAAGCAACTGAACTGTCTGGCATAGCATGTGATTGGGTCTCCAGACCTGCTTAGTTTATTAATGTGAATGCAACCAAAAGACCCTTGCCATCTTTCAACTAACTATGAGGAACTGTATTTTAACACATCAGTTTTCAACAAAGGTGTACAGCTTCTGTATTAAGGCTTCCAAAGCAGAAAAGCAGTTGAAATGTTTTATTGGTTATCAAGTAGATGTATAGTATATCAATATATCAACCTTTCTGGCAGAAAAATGCATAAGAGCCTGCATAAGTCCATTACTGTTCAACATTTCCTGGAATGGTGTTTGTCTGAAATAGGTCTAATTACTGTGAGTAGATGAAAATCTTTTTGAAGCTAGAATCTTTCCTCTGGTGAAACAAAAATGAGAAAGAAATGAGTAAAAGAGCAGACAAGTAGATTGTCATAAAAAGTACCGATTAAATGCCTGTGTTAGTACCATAATTCATGTTTTCCCCCCTTTCCAAAGTGGTTTCAGGTATCATTTTACATGCTGATACCAGGTAGAACTTCAAAACCTAAAAGCTATAGATGTATCTCAAGGACTGCTCTGACTAGCTTAGTGTTTGGCAAGTACAGCTCAATGGTGCTTGAAAATGTCAATGTCAAAGAAAATGTAGCAGAAGTAGTCACCTCTTTACAATACTATTTCAGATATCAGACTCTAGCCTTATATTTTTCAGGGAAGACAAATTTAAGAGAAGTTGATACTATTCCAAAGGAAAACAAAACAAAAAGCAAACCCAAAGTCCTTTTATTTCAAAGCTGTATGTGAAAGTGAAGCTTCTGCCAAAGTGTCCTAGACAGTTTTAAGCTTTCCAGTTGGTCATTTAACATTATCTTACTGAGAAAAAAAAATGTATTTATGGATTTAATTTACATTTATTTTCAATAATAATACTGTAAAATGATACCACAGTTCAGCAATGATGAAGGTAGCTATCTAAGAGGACTATGAATTTTTGTAGTACAGAATAGTATAAATACCTTGTACCATACTTAATTTTATTTTAAGGTGTATCGTCTCCGTATAATGCTGAGGATACTGAATTTGCTACTTCATAGTCTTAGTGTCTGCAGACTGGAAAGACAAGCTGCGTTTTTTGTGAACTTACACAAAAGAGTACTATAAAGATGGAAAATGAATTTTGATTGATTGTTGTCATAACTATACAAGTCAGAGGACATTTGTAGTCTTTTTCAAAGACAAAGGAGTGAATTTATGTCTTGTGGAGTTTATCATCTAAGTTCTAAACTGGAATGATATTAACATATTTTTGATGTTAACATATTTTCCCATAGGAAACATCCAGTATTATGCCTCTCCAGTCCTGAGGAAACTATTGAGAGATGTAGAACTCTGTCTTTGTACATATTTCATCTGACATCTTCTGCAGGTTCCATGTGGACACTCTATCTGGAAAAAGGGACCACGGAATTCCTTTCTAAAGTACACAAATTGTAACTTGTTTCACTTATGAATAAGTGCAACATTAGTGTAAGATGCATGAGAATTTCTCTGGGAGCAAAATAACAGGCTTTTGAGTAAAATATTTTTTACTGAATAAGCTCATGGTGTAGTTACCATATCATCATAAAATATACATAATGAAATTACCATATCAAGTGTTTTAAATGGGAAAACTTCTTTGTTGGAGTATCCTTCCCTTGTAGGCAACTTACTCCTTGAAACATAACTAAAAACCTGAAGTCAAGGTATATTGGCTCTCTTTCACCAGTAAGGAATTGAAATTATGCTGTTCAATCAAACTTCATTTACACATCTTTTGTTCAAGGTGATTAAAACTAACACAGTGAAGATATTTTTTATCTATAACAATAAAAATTTTTTTGTTTTTCTCTCTGGTGCTTCTTTTTAATGCTGGACTGACTTCTAAATGGGATTTTTTTTTTCATGGTCTGTGGTTCTAGAATGTGATTATTTGAAAAATAAGTGAATATACTGAAAGAGCCTTGAATCCTAAAAGTATTCTGTGATTTGAGTGAGTTGTCATGCGTATGTAACAGTATTTCTTATTTGTTATTTCTTGGACATTGATCATACTTTTTTCTTATTTAAAAGATGATAGATGCTTATTTAAGTAATTAATTTCTAATGTATAAGTACATCAAATCATTCAAAGGTATCTCCTTGATAAAAAGTAATTCTTATCTACAATATGGTTTACAATTTACAAAATGTTAATTTGGTAATTGAGATTAGAATCAGCCTACCATCACCATTCATAGAAAATGATGTTGAATGAGTATTTCAACATACTGTAGAAATGGAAAATTCCATTTGTCTAGATCATGGTGTAGACTCTTAGTCAAAGAAACACTTCTCAGTCTAGTTATTTGAGAGATCTACTTGAGTACACTGTCCAGATAATGCAAGATTACTCTTTGCTTTAGATTTTCCAACTTTAAGTTACAATGAGTGGTGTTCCTGCTACCCTTGGAGAATATTGCTATTAATCCTGATATTTACTGATAGCAACTCACACTTCATTTCTCTTCTTTCTTTCTGGTGTTTTTCTTTCTTTATTTGTAAATGATGGGGTTGGAGGGGGGAGGTGTGTGAGGAAAAAAAGGTTTTTTTCCTTTTTACTTTTAAGCAGTGTTTAGTCATACAAACTACAGAAAGAAAGCCTGGAATTCTGGTGAGAAGTTGAACAGAGCACTAAGACAAGCTACAGACCACACTTCAGGAAGAATGCAATTCGTCTCCTTGGAGTGTTTCCTCATTTTGGAGTAAGAAAGACAAAAGGATAACACAGGAACCTGTTTCATTTGATTAAAATCTTAGCAGTATGTGGAAATTTTGCAGTGAAATTTCTGTAAGCAGATCCATAACCATACATGTATATATTTAACTCCTGATGATGCTTAGTTAGGATAGGTCATTAAATAAAATTATGAATCAAAGTGTTTTGATTACTTATAAACATGTAAGGAGAAAATTTTGTGGATTAGAAAGGAAAAAGTTTGAGAGCAGTACCAGAAAGAAACTGGTTTTGTTTGAGTTCTTGCATAGTTCCTGTTTTCTTTACAACACATACTTTATGCCAACAAAAGGGCAAAAGAAGCATCTAGGATCCTGTTTTCTGACTTTTCAAGAAGATTTAACTGTAGTTATTAAATATAGGTTGTCTGGATCTTTTTGATATCAGTGATTATCAAACCCAGATTATTCTCATTGATAAGTTAATTTAAATAATATTACATGGAAAATAAATTCAATTTTATTGTCTAGACAATAAGACAAACCTTTTTTAGCAACCACAATAAAAAAAGGAATACTGAGGCAGTTTTGTGAGTGTCTTGTGTCATATAATTTGGACAATGCAATTATCCTTCGTCTATTCTATTAGCACATGGTAAATACAAAGCTATGCTCTCTGTATTTGAAGAGAAGTTAAGGATTATTTAAATGTGATATGAACTAACAGTATACACGCAGACACTGAACTCCTCAGAAACAAAGTAGTAATTGAAGATTGTAAAAATGTTCTTTAGTAATGGTAGCTTCACTACAGCTGTTCTTCATCGATTCCAATAATTCTCTCTATCCATCTCTAGAGACACATAAAAGTAATAGTTTCATTAAGAAGCTTTAATTAATTTATTTTACTTACGGGTGACCTCTAAAATGAGACTATTTAACTGTTGCAAGTTAGCAAGCCTTGAGTGTTAGCAGAAACAGTACGAAATACACTAACTATGTAAGACTCAAGCATCCTGATTTTTCAATGTTTGAAAATGGAAAACATGGCTAACTAAGTGTATTTAATAAAATTCTTTACTAATAAAATCTCTACATGAATTTTAATTTTTAATCTGTTATTGGTTTCTACATGGCATTCTTGTACTCAGTGTTTACAATTCACATCTGCATTCTTAACAGTGTTCATATCAAGCTGCCATTGAATTGCAGTTCAGAAAGGGTATGGGACAGGCACTCTTCTAATTTAAGTGTTATTTGAATATTAAATTCACAGTGAGTCAGGCAAAAAAAAAAAAATCTAACTTAGTTGTGATTACACTCCTTCACAGAGTAAGAGCTCTCTGTGCCTTCTGATAGATATGTTTCTGACCTTGTCTTAGCTGCGGGCAATGTAGAGGTGCATCCCAGCTACTGGATGAAGCTCAACAGGTCTACATCAGCTGTTGAGCTCATCCACAGGCTCCAAAATTTCTCTCTCATAAAAAGAGCTTTTTGTTCTACTTTAGCAGTTAGCTGCACAGATATATGAAGTCCTCAGTGCATCAAACACTTCAGCCCCGAAGACTTTCCTGCAAAAAGTATTGAAAAATCCCAATTTTTAGTTTTGTAGATGTGCCTTATATATTCAAACATTCATAGATTGCATCAGGTTGGAAGGAAATCCCAAAAGGTTGTCTTGTCCAACCTCCCCACAGTAAGTAGGGACATGTCCAACTAGATCAGACTGCCCAGGGCCATGTCAAGTCTGATCTTGAGTGTCTCCAGGGACTGGGCTTCAACCACATCCCTGGGCAGTGCTTGTTCCAGTATTTTATCACTTTCATTGTAAAAACCTCCTTCCTAATGTCAAATCTAAATCCACCCTTCTTTAGTTTAAGATCGTTGCCCCTTGTCCTATTGCTATAGACCACTCCCTGCTACCTAGTTTTCTTGTAGAATCATAGAATCATTCCGGTTGGAAAAGATGCTTGGGATCATCAACTCCAACCATCAACCCTACTCTGCAAAGTTAACCTCTAAACCATATATCTAAATGACCTTTATACACATCCAGGGATGGTGACTCAACCACCTCCCTGGGCAACACATTCCAATGTCTGACTACTCTTTCTGTGAAGAATTTCCCCTAATCTCCAGTCTAAACCTACCCTGTTGCAGTTTAAGGCCATTCCTTCTTGTTCTACAGCTAATTACCTGTGAGAAGAGACCAGCATGAACCCTGTCTACAATGTCCTTTCAGGTAGTTGTAGAGAGCAATGAGGCCTCCCCTTAGCTTCCTCTTCTTCAAACTAAACAGCCCCAGCTCCTTCAGTTACTCTTCATGAGATTTATTCTCTAGGTCATTCGCCAGCTTTGCTGCCCTCCTCTGCGGTCTCTCCACGCCTTGATATCCCTCTTCTACTGAGCTGCCCAAAACTGGATGCAGTACTCAAGGTGTGGTCTTACCAATGCTGAGTACAAGGGGAGGGACAATCACCTTCTTACTTCTGCTGGACAGGCCCTTTCAGGTACTGGAAGGCTGCTGTAAGGTCTCCCTATAATCTTCTCTTCTCCAAGCTGAACAACCCCAGTTCTCTCAGCCTGTCTTCATAGGAGACCTGTTCCAGCCTCCTGATCATCTTTGTGGCCCTCCTCTGGACCCACTCCAGCAGGTTCATGTCCCTCTTGTTTTGGGGTCCTCTAGCTGGACACAGTACTCCACATGCAGTCTCACCAGAACAGAGTGGCAGAATCAGCTCTCTCAATCTGCTGCCCACACTTTGATGCAGCCTAGGATGTGGTTGGCCTTCTGGTATGCAAGCACACATTATTGGCTCATTTGCAGCTTTTCATCCACCAGTCTCCCCAAGTCCTTTTCTGCAGGGCTGCTCTCAATTTCATTGTTCCCCACCTGTATTGATACCAAGGATTGCCCAAACCCAGATGCAGGACCCCAACCCATATTGCAGTACTCTGTCCTTCTAAAACCTAATTATGTAGTTGGTTTAAAACACAAGTGCATTTTTTATCACATGCCTGTATATTGAGGAAGATTGTATGCCCATTGTTGTACATCTTACCCTCTGATGAGAAAACTGTGACTATCCAGAGGAGAAACTTGCTAACTAGGAAAGATATAATGTTAGAATACAATGATTCTAAGAAATAAGGCCTGAATGAAAAAAGAAAAATTATGATGCCTATAGCCATTGTATGAAGTCATAACAGTGTTTGATGATTTATGATTTTTTAAAATTTTCTTACTATTTTTTCTTGTCAATTATTTTGAGACACGTCTATATACTTCTGAGCATTAAAGCATCTCTGTATGGAAGTACTGTCAAACGTAAAGATGAAATAATGTCTGCAGAACATAATGTTCTGGAAGGACAGGTTCTGTTATTTTTGTCAATTTCTAATAGGAATCCAGGTGCCAATGCATGGATATTTGGTTGTCTGAATAATTATAAGAAGAAATCTTAAACATACCAAATTCTTAACAAGTGAACTACAAGCAAGTTTTTGATGTGTCCCATTGCATGTATAGCTGTGCCAAGATGACCAGTTTCTTTTCTGGGGAGCCACTGTATTTCTTCAGCATGGAACAAAAAAAAAAAAAAAACAAACCAAACCCAAGACAAAATTAAAAAAAACCCCAAATAAACAAACAAATAAAATCCCCAAACAATAAACAACAGCAACAAAAATCTGTTCATAAGGTAAGTATTATATTTTAGATTTTACTCCCATGACAATGAATCTTTATTTTTCTGGTTACAACAAACCACTTCTTTGTTTATCACTTTTTCTTCAGCTTTAAGAAGTATCAATTCATTACTAGTGAAAGAGTAAAGGCTCATTAAAAAAAACCAGAAAAAAACAACAGCCAAAAAAACCCCCCCAAAAAACCTATGTTGTGTCTTTAATTTAAAAACTGCTTGAGGGCCCTATGGGGTATATTAAATCTGTCTCATTGCCATATATCTTAGTGTACATTTTGCTTGAAACCAGGTGTTTTGTATATTGAACTTTTTAACACTGCAGGGAGGTAAGTATTCACAGCTGGAGTTTTATGCTTCACACATTTTCATGTTTCAGAACAAGGAGAAACCCCTAGGAAAAACTCCTCCAGCATGAAAAGAGGCAGAACAAAGCACTTCTGTATCTGGTGGCAGGACATGGATATGATGAAGTCACAGATCTAGGGCTTGCATATAAAATAGGTGCTGGTGTAACTGAGACAAAAAGTTGCAAGCCATCAGTATGTACAGATCTGCAGATCAGTTGCAATCTGTGAAGTTGTCAGTGGAGGAAAAGAGTGTAAAACACAATAAAAGAACAATTGAATATTTTTTTTAACATAGATAAGTGTACTTTTAAATAATATTTTAAGTCTGTCATGCTTACTCTAAGTCATCAGTTTAACTTCTACAGCTTTGTACAGTGTATGTTATTATTCCAAAATAATTGTCCAATGAGGACAATTTGGAGGGGGGCAGGGGGGAGGTTGTTTTGGTTTTGTTTTGGGTTTTTTGGGGGGGGGATTTTTTTTTTTTTTTACACAGAATATTATGAAATGAGTAAATAAATTTTCTAAAGTGGCAGTTTGAGAGATCAGCACTTCTTTTCCTCTCTTGCAGACAAGAAAAAGAATAATTTTGTCAGGTCTCAAATTAATTCAAGTTTATTAAAAAAAAATCAAATTTATGGGAATTTCTGTTATTTCTGTGACGACAATTTAACAAAATAAAAACAGACTCCCAGAAGACAATAAGTTGCATTTTCCATCAATATGCAAGTTTGAAGCTTTTTATTAGATAATTGGATTTTCTTTTTTTAATGGGATTATAAAGACCCAGAAACTAGATTATCCATACAAGAAACAAGCATTTTGGGGGAGGGGGTTAGACAGAGCATGTCTTCTATCTCACAAATTAAGACATTTTCACACCTGTATTTTTATCACTTAACAAGTTCCTAACCCTTTGCCCCATCAGCAAAGAGAGTGATTGATTTCCTGCAAAGACTAAGAAAAAAGGTAAATATTTTTATCTGTGTCATCTATAGTAACCAAAACTTCTAGCAACACAAAACCCAGTCTTGAGCTGTCGGTTGGCGTTGCAGTTGTTAACTAAAAAGTTACTACTCCTGGAATTATGCACTGAAATGCCGTTGTGTGAATATATGTGGCAGCTGAATAACATACACTAAGCTGTAATAACAACAAATATTAGAGGGCTCCCTAAAAATTTGAAGGACATGAAACAGCATATTTATTATTAAAACTATTAGAATAATGGTATGTCTGATCATTTGGTCTCTTGTTGAGGCCAGGAATTTTCACATTTTAGGGTAAAACTACCTTAAAAACCATTTGTTCTGGCAGTTCTGTGCTTTTGCCTTTCCTTCAGGCCTAAACCAAAGACTGCTGAAGTCCACAGTTACATTGACTCATGTCTCTGAAGACAAGCTAGCAATTTTTCACTAGTATTTGTCACACTATAGCTATTCCAGTTCTGCTGTGGATATCCTCCTGGTGACCATAACACATAGATTTTCCGCTCTCTTCCAATGATGATGCAGGCACCGTGGGAAACATACTCAGGATAGAAAGAGAGGAAGCATAATGGTAAATACAATGATAAATAGTTATGTGTGGTCAACATTACTACTATTTCTGCTCTGAGTGATTTATTGCACATAATATTTTATACAAATGACACAAAAATAGAAAGGGAGAGTAGACAGTAAACAAAAGTGCATTCTTATTCAACAGTGGAAATACAAACAAGTTATAAAATTAATCTTGGCTCATTCATGTTTCACTGCAGAAAATTTTCAGTCTACATAGAAAAAAGTTCCCTTACTTTGGAAGTACCTTTGTGTATGCTTAATGTTAATCAAAATGATGAATTAGATGACATCTTTGAATAGCACTTTAAAAATAAAGTGAGAGAACGTCCGTGGTGTTTTGATTGGTTGATTTTTTGTTGTTTTAAATTATGCATGTTTTTATATAAATTTTCCTTCCATTTTTGCCATGAGGAGTTTTTTATACTAGTCTTGCAACAAATACAAAACATTTATAAAATTCACCTGTCTGCTAGATTTCCTATTCTACTTAGAGTAAGTGCCTCTGTCTTGAGACTTCGACCGCAAATATGGGTTTGTGGACATTATCGTAACTTACAGGCACAAATCTGAGCATTGCTCTTTGCCTCTCTCTGTTTAAGAAAATGCTTATTTTACTGTTCATCCTCAGTGGTGCTCCTTGAACAAAGCCTATGCCCTTGGACTTTTTCACAGGATTAACTGTGTGTATATGTGTGTTATGTGTACCTGTGTTTGTCTGTGTGCATGGGGGACTGTTGGAGGGAATAAATTTCAGCTAGAATTAAGTCAAGCTATAAATGTCTAGTGGTATAATAATCTATAACTCTTTCCCCAAGTACTGACTTCTATATATTTACCTGAGTATATGTTTGCCTGAACAGCGAGTGTGTGAGCAAAAGCCCTGCTTAATTTATGGAGGGGACCGAACCACTTTGTGATTTCAGATATATGGATTTAAATTCAGAAAATCTCAATGGCTTCAGACAACTTATTCTTGACTGACAGTACTGTAAATGAGGGCAGCATCTAGTCTGGAAACTTTTGACAGCAATTTATTATTCCAAAATGACATATCTTACAGAGATTGTCCTTTTAAAATAACAGTAGTCTGATTCATCACCCTTTAAAAACTATTCTTAGGATCTAAATTCCCAGTGCAGATTTCAGTAAGTTGCGAGGAAGTATTAATAATGAGCTCATACATGGCTGAAACTACAGTGGATTATATTTGACTGATATGTGTAAACTAGCCTCTTGGAGCAAAAATATGCACCCACAGATACTTAACAACATTCATAACAGTAAATAAGCCTGCTTTTTCTGATATAGGTTCAGCTCATTAAATCTCCAGTAGTGGTGTTTCTGTGGCAGAAGTGATATTCAATGTAAAAATTACCAACTACTTTGGTAAATATAGCGAGTCTGTAAAAAAAGACAGTCTCATCTACGTAAGAAAACAAAACATTTCCCCAGCATCTGACCCAGATTGCTCTGCATGTGGTTTTCTGAACAAATAAATGACTGAACTGTGTGAGGAGCACCATTTATTAGACATAGCACATTCTCTGTTAAAACCTTCAAACATAAGAGCTCCTGTCAATCACCTTCCACTGAGCAAGATTTTACCCAGATAAAATGTCTCAAGTGCTAAAATCTTTTTCTACTATTTTTACACATGTAAAGATGTCTCCAGATCTGCCTGTATGAATTTTGGATGGTTGCCATACTTATGTAGCTACATTAACTGCCAGCATTTAATTTTCCTTCAACTTTATACAGAAAGAGAAAGAATAAGGGTGGAGAATGAGAGATCTGAATATTTTAAAAATATAAATATATTTAAAAATTCAAAGATGGTGCTAATTATAAAGAATTATAATTATAATCCACTTTGGAAGCAGCATGCTTGTTCCTTTAACCATTTTTGTCAACTCAGTTGGAGACAATTTAAATTTTTGCTGCAGTTTCTTTATTTAAGTGGATTTTTTTATGCCTAGTTCAGTTTCTGGGAAATAAGTGACACAACATAGTTTAGAGGGAGAGCCTGACCTCTTTGTATCGTCGTGTTCTTGGAATTTAGGATTTCCATTTCTGAGTAAGGCGTATTTCACCCCTGCTGAAATCACTATCGGTGAATGGCATTGCCTGAGTAAGGGCTGGAAAGACAGAGTTCAAACAAGCTCCAAATTGCAGCTCCAAAATAACTTAGTGTGAAGTTTTACATATGTTTACAATATTCATTACCATACATACACATCTCCAAACAAGACAGGCTGTTTACAATGTATGTAATCAGCTTGGTGTCTTCTAGCTGGAGTACTTCAAGGAACACAACGATGAAAGCAACCAACAGAAGGGCCCTTCAACTTAATCTGTTGACTACAGTTTGTACCAGACCTTGGTAGGAACAGGTGGGCCCTGGCTAGTCTTTTGACTTGGCTAAGTGGTTCTAGGCACAGAGCTCACAATAAAATAATCGAAGCTCAAGGGGCTGTTCAAAGCAGCATATATTGAGTACTACATCTTATCAAAGAGTGGAGGTCAACACCACAATTGAATGTTTTCCTGTTTGCACACAGCAATTTCTTCTTTTTATAAATTATCAGTGAGGAAAGGAAGATGATTATTTCACTACAATTGAATATTCATAGAATCATAGAATCATAGAATCATAGAATCAAGAAGGCTGGAAGAGACCTCAAAGATCATCGAGTCCCACCTGTCACCCTACACCTCATGCCTATCTAAACCATGGCACCAAGTGCCACGTCCAATCCCCTCTTGAACACCTCCAGGGATGGTGACTCCACCACCTCCCTGGGCAGCCCATTCCAATGGCCAACCACCCTCTCTGTGAAGAACTTTCTCCTCACCTCCAGCCTAAACCTCCCCTGGCGTAGCTTGAGATGGTATTTATTAGATACGTGATTAGATTATGGTATAGATTATGGTATAGATTATGGTATGAACTTGTATCTCTAAACATTGTAGTGAAATTTTACCTGAAAAAGCCTTCATACTAGATGTCCTTTGGGGACACCATATATATACACAGAGGTCTTCATAGATTTCCATGCTATAATTTTTAATGTTGTTTTATCTCATAATGATTGTAAATCTAAAACCCGAATTTAAGATTTGTGATAGTCCACTGAGTTTTATCATATACACTTCATTTAATGCAAAATATTAAAGAAGAATTCTAAAAATGTAATTAATTTCAAATGGACTCTTTAGCCTGTGGAAGACTTAATAACAAAAACATATTGATAAACCCAAACTATGCATAATGTCTCTCACTATGGTTGGGTAATATTATTCATATGTAGCAGTCACACAGATATTACAGATACCCATTTGATAAAACTGTTTACATAGTAATTTCGATTGCACAGAACCCTTACTTTCATTTCTGAGGGCAAAATTTGAAGTGATGTTGTCAAGTGTGGTAATATGATGGCATAGATTCAATAAATAAGGTATTTGGTACCAACATGTACTCAGAGATATGAAATGACTGTGTGCCTTTCTGGAAGAAACAAAACAAAACAAAACAAAACAAAAAAAACCAAAGAGGAGTGGTTTGTTTTCTTTTTGTTTGTTAGGGGTTTTTTGTTTGTTTTTTCATTTTTGGGTTTTTTTTAAAATAACATTGAAAATGTCTTTTATATACCCCTCCTTTCTCATGATTAGAAAATTATAAGCCATAACCTCTTCTTGTGAAAATCAACCTATGTATACTGGAATCCATGGGATTTTATTGATTTATGCTGGCTGGTGATCTGTGCGAGCATCTGTTATAACTATAGTTAAAATATGCTTCGCTGTAATCATAACAGACAGTATGTGTTCAATTAAGCCAACATCTGGTGCATAGCAATGACTAGGAGTGCTAATTAAGTATTTTTTTATTTATTAAAAAAGATAATTAAAGAAAAAGTCTGTGTTAGACCGCTTTGCGGTAAGCATGATTATGCTACAAAGGTAAAGGATATTTTTTTCTCAAATTCTGGTTGAAAATGTAACAAGTCTCCATATTTGCTGACTTTGGCTTGCAAAATGCATTATAATTCACCATTGCCTTTAGATCCCTTGGACTGAGAAACTTAATGAGATTTCTGAGATTTCATAGCAGCAAAGCCTACAATACTATTAAGGCTGTTCTACTCAATAGATTTAAGGAGAATCAACCTCACATCGAAAGTAACTGGAACACTCCTGAGGCAGAACACTAACACAAAGATACGATCTGTCTCCCTCTTGTCACTCATTTGAGCTGATGTTTGCATTCAGTGAAGCGTAAATTTGGTAAGAAATTAAACCCCTTGTGTTTTAACTGGTCCTCAGAGATTAGAGGGGCTAGGGGTGGCTAGACTTATCTCTTAACAGATATGCCAATTATTGCTGTAACTCTAGGCCTGAAAGCAGATGCTCAAACAGCCTGTCTGCCATAGGTCTTACCTCATTCAAAAGAACCAGTTGGGTGCTTTGTAAACTGTGGCTTATTTACATGCAACATACATGGATTCTTCAAGACCGATGGTTGTAAATGCATTAAACTATAGATGAAATATATAGCTTTAAAAATATGATTGCAATCACAAACTCAGCCTCCTGGGGGAATACTTGTCATAGCCAAGGTATCCCTTTTGGTAAAGGAGTTGGAGTAAGGAGGACAAATTTGTCAATTTGTTCCTGTTATTTGTCATCAAACTGTCATTCCCTTCCAAATGAGATATGAAATTGAGGTAATATTTATACCTCAGTATCTACTATTGTGTGAACCCTGTGTGGGACTGTGGTCATGCCACCGTTCCTGGTGGTCAAACAGTTGTTCCTTTATCAGTTGCACAAGACGTTTCTTATTATTGGTGTAAATCCTCTGGTCAGTAGTCTTGCTGTTGATAAGTGGAAGAATGGAAAGGTAAGCCTCTACCTTGTACCTCCAGTCTCTCTGATGTAATAGCAACGTAGACCACCAGGTATCTACCCAGATTCTGTGCCTGCTCTGGAACAGAATTTGGGTGGATAGATGCT